>JAOVVO010000099.1:0-168772 GCA_028564675.1 Onchocerca lupi | reverse complement strand
TATATATATAAAACAACGTTCTGTATTCGGTTTAACGTCCAAATTTAATGAAACATTATTATTGGAAACTATAAATGGATCAGTGGGAATTACTGGCTCATCTATTGACATTCCAGAAATTCCTTTACAACTGATTCTCAGAATGAAGAAAATAGAGGAATCAGATACAAATGATTACAATAAACTAAGTTGAATTAAAATAGCAGTTAGCTTGTAATTTTCAGTAATTATATGGAAATCTGAAGTATTAGGTATCTGTACTATGTCTAACTGCCTCCCCATTCAGCACTGTACATTTGTCAAGTTTTATTGGCGATAATTGGCAAGCACAAAATGCAATCTGCGATAGTAAGAAGAAAAGCTAAAACCTAGAATAACTTCAGGCGCTCGATAGTGCCTTGTTGAAACAATTGTCGAATGATGTTCATGATCGAATGTTGCTGAGCCGAGATCAATTAATCGTACGCGTGCATCATCGATTATCCGTAAAGGCCTCTTTTTCTTTCCATCCTCGACTATTCTAAAAAGATAAAAAGAAGCAATACTAGAAAAAAGTTCTTTGTTGAAAGAAAGTATTACTGTTCAAACAGGGAAAAGAAAATCGATCGGAATGCAACTATTCAGTTTCCTACAAATTGAAACGATAAATACAGTACACACAAGCTGGGAGACAGATATTTCCAAAAAAATCATTGTAATTATACTGTCAAAAGTGAATAATTCGTGATCTAAGCGCAAAAATACTATTTAACTCAGTAAAGAATGAGAAATAAAAATAATGTTAATAAATTCTCTACTTTCTATATTATAACAATTCAATTGAATCCATTTTGAAAAAGAAACTTAACAATAACTTAATTAGTGTTTATATGTTGTACATGTTATGCGTACGTCTTTCGATAATCCTAGACGAGTATTTCTTTCTTCAACATATTAGTTAATTTCTTAATTTTTCTTTTCAAATTTTACACATAATTATCAATTTCTTATATTTCTATGCAATTTTATGTAATTTAACGTAATGAAACCTGATAATTAATCTTAGTCTGAAAAATCAATGTTTAGTTCTGACATGAGATTCATCAACAAAGATAAGCTACTTGCACTTTTCGTAATAATGGTCAGGCAACATTAAATAGTAATAAAGATAATACTAATACTTTTTAGTTTGAACTAATATATTCTGCTTTGGACGGAAATGATAGCGTTTTATAATCCTCTGGTTATTAAAAATGTGGGATAATTTTGAAAATTTGAAGAAAAAAAATCTCTTTACTCCTTTTCTTTGCCCCTTTTTTTTTCCATAATTGAGTTTAATTATTGCGATCTATTGTAAAACCTTTTAAAAACAAATTTCTTAGTAGTTTTAAATATGTCATTTCAGTTATTCTAATGCATCGCTGATAAATAGCCAATATTATTTAATAAGTAACTTTTCAGTCAATTTCGCTTACATGAAATTTAACAGAATGAATTTAAAAAATAGAACCTGTAGCTACTATTTAGGAACAAAATATTTTCGGGCTTGAGATCGGTATGCGTTAAACGATTATCATGCATAAATTTTACCGCATAACATAACTGATAAGCTATGTACCGCGCTTGCTCCATTGGATAAGCTTGGTAATTATTCGCTTTCTATAAAACAATTATTATGATTACGATTTATGATTAGATTCAAATTCGGGAAATTATAGAAAACTAATCACCATAATTTGGAAAATTAAAATAGAAGAAAAATAAGAGTTTTCTGTTCAATTCAAGTCTTAAAACGGTTATCGCACCACACAAATCAATGTAACACACAGTAAGATATGCAAAGATTTAATCATCTATATTCTTTTATAACATCAAAATAATTATGATGTCCGAACATACTTTTGACTTACCATGAAATCAAAAACGCTAAGGCCAAGTAACTCGAACAATAAGCATACATGTCCATGATAATCAAAATTATCAAGCAGTTGTATTACCAAACTGGAAAAATGAAAAAATGTGGAATTTTTCAGTTTCACATTATATAAATTATATATATAATGCATATAAATAAATAATGAAGGAAAAAATTATTACTTACAATTTTCCATTCGGATCTTTCTCTTGTAATTTGTTTAATACATTAATCTCAAGACGTGCAGCTTCCCGATATTTGCTTACATTTTTGATAACTTTTAATGCAAATTGTCGACCGCCCTTAGTATCATCCTTAACCTGCACCACTTTACCGAAAGTTCCTTCACCTAATGTACGTACTATTTCATCTGAAAAATAAAAGTAAGAAAATAACCCAATGTTTTTTTTTTTCGATAAATTGGAAGAAATGAAGTATGAAATTAACAGAGGAGAACTCAAGAGTGAATAAAAACTATTCTCAAATAAGAATTAAACTGAAAAGAGTTAATAGAAGAACGAGAAGTGAGGAATGGAAATAGGAAATGAAAATAAAAGATCAACGTAATTAGGAATGACTGAGGCGAATTCAAGATGAATTTTGGGAGTCTGTACTTGTAAACTGATGAACAATTACACAATTTTGCCGAATGTATACTTGGACTTGGATTTTTTTTATTTTTTTAATGAAAAAAGACATTTCTCTTAAGAAAATTGATGAAAATTTATTCATATTTCGATAGTTCAACAAAGTTACATAAAATCTTGAAAGCATAAGATTTGATCATGAAAACATTATTTTAAAAATCAATAACGTACATTTTCCTTGAATAATATCACCATCCTGATAAATAAGATGCCCATCATGGTCATCTTGTACGACGGGCCGTGCTACCGAAGGCGCAACAGAGCTTGATGGTGTTTGTCCGGCTCCGGTTACATGTGATTTCGATGAGGATGCCGGTTGTAGACGATCAGAACGATCACTCTAAAATGTTGGGAGATCGTGAAAGCATTACATACAGATTTAATTTAATTATTAGCCTATACAGTTTAATTCTTTATCCAATAACTGTATTTTAATGATCTAAAAACGATAAAACATTAAGAATAAGTTGCTTCTTGCAATCTCTGTCCTTCATTTCCATTGTTTTAAGAAAAATTACTACCGTTGTTTTAGGAAAATTATTCAGTGACCAGAAAGTTAGGGACCTATTTTCATATCTGAAAGGTTGCAAAAAAAATTTGCAAGACAAATTCAGAACATCCCATTATTCCCAAATTAATCAACAAAAATTTGATTTCCGCTTGTCAAAATATACCGAAAACAATTCAAAGCGAAATCGATGGAAAGAATACAACCAAAAATACATTGGAAAATATCGTATTTAATCAATCTTGATTCTTTCCAAAAACTCATCTAACCTTACGACTCCACTGCGACAAATGAATGACTACGGAGTTCTGGAGCAGCTTCAACTAAGTCAAGAGAAAAAGTCAAAATTATCAAAGTCAAATATTTAGACAGGGTTATTCTAACCAAACCGATCCATACTGAATCATTCAATCTGATGGCTCGAAATCGAGTACGCAAGCAACAAAAATAGTTTTATTCAAAACGATCTTTATCAAAAAATATGCGATATTAGAGCTAGAAAGTCATACGATTATTAGAATGAAAATGAAAAGTCAACTTCATTATACCTTTCACCCTTTTTATTCCAGAAATATCATAAAAAAGATCCTTAGTTAGCAGTGAAAACTAGTTTGAAATGTACAGTTAGGGGACGAAAAATATATATATATATATATAAGCTAAATAATTTGATTTTGAAACAAATTCCAATACTTCATACATCGAATTTGATGATGCCATATTGCCTTATGAAAACTAAGGATGCAAAAGTTTTATTTGATAATGTAATTAGTTATGACATATGTTTAAGGACAGCGAAAATTTCCTTTCATAACATTCTAATGGTCTTGAAGGCATTTTGTTTGATTCACATTAACGGATAAGATGATTTGCTTCATATTCAGGGCTAGTAATGAACACTAAGCAAGGAACCAGAACACGGATAGCTAAATCGTGCATAAGCAACAATCATTTGATTCAAATAAAAAGCTGATTAGAGAATTAATCAAAGAATTCATATCTTAACCTAACGAAACGAACAATCTTTCTTTATCTTTCTCTATTTTTCTTCAAAAAGAAAACACTGGTGATTTTGGCAGTTCTTCCTTAGGCTTCTATACCTACTTAGATAACATTTTAAGAAATGATTTTCTAGTTGTTAACGTCAGAGACCTTTTGAAACACTCTCAACATGCAGTGAATACTTTTTTTAAATAAGAATATATATATCGGAAATTGATTTTAAAGCACTGCGGATGTTCCAAAGGTACCAGAACGGAATGATGCATATTGGCCCACCAATGACTGTTTCTCTGTATCAAGGAAAATGATACCGAATTGACAGCAGCATGATTGGAACGCCGTTCTTTTTCTTTCCGCTCAGCATTCGCAATAATTCGATCCACTTTTGCACTAACAGATGGTGGTAGTTGAAGGGATGCGAGCAAGGAATTATGGGAAAATACTTTGAGTGGTGGTTTTGGTTTTCGAGTGGATGGCGGTGGTACCAGGGAAATTACGGAAGATTGTGGTATTACTTTTCGGGATTTTCGCTGTCTGGTGTCATTACCAATACTGATATTACTATTATTATTATTATTTACTGGATTTAGATTTGGCATTTGTTGTGGTACTGATACAGCTGGCTTCTCGGTTTCATCAGCACCACTTTTTATCATAATTTCATCCGTTGCTTTAACTAATTCTGCACCTCTTGCTCCAATAACAGTTACATCACCTGCATTGTTTGCGTATTCAGCAGCAGCTTCTCGTTCGTGCTCAGTTTGCTGAGGTACAAGTGTCAGGGTTGAAAAAGCAGCTGTAACAGCTGTAACCGTATTCTGAGCCTTTTGTTCTGCTGTTCGTTCTTCTTCTCTTTCATCTAAATTATTGCTTCCTGATGGTAAATTGACATATTCCCGATGATAATCCTTCCGATTACTACCACTACCCTCTTGATATTTTGCAGAATCTAAGAAACATCGCTTAATGAATGGTGTTTCGATGGTAGTTGTTTTGGATAACATAACATTACGAGAAGCTATATTACGGGGTCGGATTCTAGAGGTCGTTGGAGGAGTAGGAGCACGTAAGGTAACTTCCGTTAGACCTTCTCTTTCTTCGTTCACATCTAAGTTAACGTCATCCGAATAATTAGCAGCTATCTCAATTTTGTTAATTTCGTAATCAAAAGCATTTGGTAATTTCCCATTACCTTTACTTCTCATCTTTTCACTTTGATCTTTTTGAATTACTGATTTTGTCACTTCTCTAGAAATTATTCCTTCTTCTTTCGGTTTTGATTTTTTCGATGCTAATAAAGCAGATTCCTTCCTAGCTCTAATTTCAACCTTCATCGTTGCATCATCAACGGAAGTTGCTTCAGAAACTGCAGCAATAGGTGCTGCATGGTTAGAAGGTGCAAATGATGATGATGATGATGATGATGATGACGATGATGATACGTTTTTCGGAGAAAATGGCTTTGTTAAGCCTTCCCAATGATTGTAACTTCGATATAATACTGGATCAGAGAAACAGCGGCGCAGACTAGCAATAAGTTGGGTGTTACGTCTTCTAGATATGTAATTTTTGTATTTCCTCTTTCGTGGAATCACCACAATCGGTATTCGCCTTATGGTATCAAAACCACGGCGTGGCATTTTTATGCGGTATTCTTCCGATGGTCTAAACAACTGTCTGCTGGTAACACAAGATGGATGTGGAGATGGAGTCGAGCGTAATGATGGAGATATGGATGTTGAGGATAAAATGGAAGTATGAAGTGAAGACTGGTGATGAACTGGTGACGGTACCAAGGTTGCGTGCTGCGGAATCCGATGAGAATAATAATGCTTAGTTACAGGGCTATGAACTGATAAGTTAAACGAATTGAATAACTCTCCAAATTTCGATTTCGTTTGATTAATCGGTTGCTTAAACTGAGTTAGCGGCAACCGAGAAAAGCCATTCAACGGATATTGCGGAAGCACGGCGGTTACTGTCGGTGAATTTGGTGGTGGTGTTTGGACCCACTTGGAAGGGGTCAACGGGGGCAAAAGCTGAAAGGATGAAATATTGGCTGTTTAAGGGTAAAACCACCACTATTACCGCTATCGCTGTTGCCACCGCCACCGCCGCGCCGCCACCACCACCACCACTACAATAACGACAGCAGCAATAACAACGCCAGAGTACAAATTTTTCACTTGACAACTATCCAGAATTAATCTGTTCCATGACGTGATTCATTCCAATTTGCCATAAATCGAATTACGAATGATAGTACGTTCAAGACAGTAGGATAA
Source organism: Onchocerca lupi (assembly GCA_028564675.1). Classification (NCBI taxonomy): domain Eukaryota; kingdom Metazoa; phylum Nematoda; class Chromadorea; order Rhabditida; family Onchocercidae; genus Onchocerca; species Onchocerca lupi. The sequence continues at coordinate 162,436 of JAOVVO010000099.1, read as the reverse complement.
TAATGAAAGTACCAATAGTTACACCGTGTAAAATCAGAGCAGCAGCACACAGTGTCTAATACCGCAAAGTGATTCAAATAAAAATATACCAGCAATAAGAGTTGATTTCAAAGATGATAATGTAAAACAAAGAATAAGCAGTCAGCAGTTCAGTTTGTTGATTGGTCGGTACATTGATGAGTTTAGTTCGCAAGCAAAGAAACACGAAGAATGAAATTGCTGCTGCATCTACAATTGCTGTTGCTGTTGCTTAGGGAAATTGTTGCTTCGAATCAAGAATAAAGAGAAGTCCTCATCGAATATGACAGCCGCGTTTCTCTCAGCTTCCTAACTTTTAACGTTCGAAATTCTGGTAAAGCTCCGGATAACGATGATGGACGGCTGCTGCTTAATGCTGCTAACTGCATAACGCTTACGGGGATATGATGATAATGTACGCTGGTAGATGCTCAGCCTATTTGTTGCTTTTTCCTCAACGATCTGTTGTGTATCACACTTATTCTTCTCCCTCTTCTCCATCTCACTACCTCGAACATCCCGAACGCGCCGAAGCTGATGATAATCTTTACTTTCTATTAGTTTCGTTCTCTTCTTCGAATTCAATTTCACTTCAGTTCAAATTCCAAGAAAGCATACATCTTCTGAGATACCATATGCATAATACCATTTTCTGAGATTATCACCTTCTGCGTTCCATCTACCTAGCTAAAACACAACTTTCTAATTTTTTTTTTCTTTTCTCTCTTTCTCCCAACTATAGCTCAAAACTTTTCAAAGATTTGTACAAGAGTTCATATTATACCATGTCATTTATATATTTAGTAAATATTCCCCGACGTGACCTTACAACAAATTATAAAAAATCGAGATTAAGCGTTGAGAATAAAAATGATGGAAAATAAACAGGTAGAATATTTCAATAAATAAAAGAAACAAAGTCACGTTAGAAGTATTGATAAAATCAAACAGTAATATAAATAAATACTAAAAATTTGACGTAAAACATATAAGTTTTAATTGTAACTTATTTTCCTATAATTTTTAGTTAAGTGCAAAAAAGATGAAAGATAAGGGTCGATAGATAATATCATCAGTATTTTTCAACAGGCTTTTATAACTGAAAACTTGCATTTGAAATGTCTTCGTATCATCAACAAATTCAGAACATTTAATAATAAAATTAAGCAATATATCTTATGAAATGTTACCGCGTCTTATTTAATCCCTTTTAATCTCATAGCTTACGTGTTATTTGCTTTATCTAATGATCTTTTTTCCTCTAAATCTTTTCAGACACAAACATTCTTTCTTTCTCCTTATCCTTCTCGCTTTTTCTCGCCAAAACAAAAATCAAGAAAATTGATAATGAAAAAATTGTTACAAAACAACTCATTCAAAAGTAAAACAAAAAAGATCTTTTATATCTTTCTTCATAAAATTTCTATATTAATTAGCATTACTCTGAACTGTTAGAAAGCAACAGCAGCATCAAAGAAAAAAAAAAGGATTTGCAAAATGTGCAAAAGACTAAAAAGGAAGACTATGCTAACAGAAAAAAAAAGAAGTTAAGTATATCTATTTGCCTAGTCATTGAAATAAAGACAAAATACTCAATTACTACTAATGCTGTAGTTTGAGGTAAGCCGCTTGAATTTTCAGATAATATCAAACAAAAGTATGCAAAGCATCTGAAAAAAAGCTTTGAAAGTCAAAAAATTGCCTTGCCATAAAATACTTTGCTGATTTAAAATATTCACACGTCACATGTTCGTTATATGTTTTTTCATTTCACAAATAATAGCATAATAATAAAATAAACAAATAATATCTCATGTAATAATGGCTTTCAGTAATTGAATATTATACAGTATGAAAATAAAAGTCAAACATTTTAGTTGTGTTGAAGCTGAACAAAAATGAAAATCGGATGGAATTAAGATATTACCATTATTCTATTTCAATAAATAGTTAATTATACGCGATCAAAATTACACTGTCATTTTTAAAATGAAGTTTTTCTTTATAAACTCAATCGTTTCCTATCCTCGAAATCAAAAATTTATAAATTTTTGGAAAATCTTATAACGTCCAGAAATTCAAAAGTTTTAAGACCTTTCTTTCAAATTCAGGCCTTTCTTTCGATGACAATTATATATATATATATATATATATATATATATATATATAATTGGTCATCATTCGCCGTGTTGTTAAAAAAAGCCAAATTCTATACTTATTCTAGATTGGGTATTTGCTCAGCCATAAAAAATATCCCAAGAAACTTGACTTTTAAGAATCTAAGTTAAATGATAGCAAAATACATTATGCGATATTCTCTAAGTTATTTCTAATAATGATTATCTCAATTACTGACAAATATGCTCCCATAATAATCGGCATCGTAAATAAAGCAAATATATACACGAAGATGAGGTGATATATGAGTTTTTCATCATAACACTACGAATTTCAACAGCGGAAATAAACATTTAACGATAGTGGTGAATGAATTACTCGTTAAAAAAAAATTTAACTGAAATATTAAACTAACTTTGAGATCAAAATTTTTAAGGAAATGTCAGTTCCACGCTTCTAACGATGGCAACTTCCCCGGTTATGCTAGAAAAAAAAAAAAAAACTCAGCTTAATTCTTCACCTGCACTTCAATTACCACAAAACTCCAAATAATATTTGCTCATCACTCGATTATTAAAAATCTCTGTCTTGAAGTTTAATATAAATGTAAATGCATACATTAAATTTATATATTGCTTTTCTGACATAGTAGTTTTTCTGACGTTAATAGTTATGTATTTCATGTATGGATAAATTAAAACGCTAAAAAAATATGGAAAGACGATTTTTACATTTCTTAATTTTTCACCTCAGTTAATTGACTGGAGCAATCTGCTCCCGAAAAAAAAATCATGGCCACTAAAACAGACATGTAAAATAAAAATGTTTTTTTTTTTCATTTATTATTACTTTTTTATAAATACCCTAAAATTGACTATCATACGTTTCTATTTAGTTTGATGGCTAACAGTTTAAGATATTACCTAGTTCTATCTTTCATTAATTACAAATGAATCGCTAACTGAATTCATTTTCATCAAATATTTTCTCCAAGTCATTATTTGAACTAAATCAAATGGAACTATTAAATAGTTAGTCCTGAAGAAGAAAGCATTATTTAAGTCTTTTTTTAATTTGTAATTTTCTTTTTTTAATAAAAATCCAGAATACTGAAACTTGTTAAAACATTCAACCTCATATACTATCGGCCGATAATATAAGAATAACATTAGAAAGTATAAAAAATAAGTTTTTTGAAAGAAATACAGTTGCCAACATTTTTCAATCATTTATTTTAATTCAACCACCACATTATAAGTTGTTGTACTTGGTGAGATGAATTTCGATAAAAAAATGCAACCAATCAACCAAAAAATTTTTTCAGAAAAGTGATACCCGTATTTCACATGGTGAATCAGAAAGCACCTTACTTTAGTGGCTTTCCGATTCATCACGTGAAATACGCGTATTACTTTACAGAAATATCGAGTTGTATCGACTACGGTATTTTACATCATGAATTTGTCATATCTAACCGAATATTTTAAACGCTAATAATTTTAGGTTGATTAGTTGAGAAAGTTAATAGAAAACTAATGATTTACAGAACAAATAATGACAACAAATTTGTCATTTGCAACAAGTTCTTTATATCTTTCTCTTCATCTGCCTCACAGGATATTGTGCAGAAATTCTGTGGGAATGGAATTACTGCCCTTTCTGATAATCAAAACAATTGAAACATTACCTAGTATATGTATTTGTAATGGAAAAAAAATGTTTATTTGATCGCAACATCGATTATTTGTAGTTCTTTAAAACAAAAATTATAAAGTAATAGTTAATAGTTACCTGGGGAAGAAACTATTCAATTATTCTGTTAAATTTCAGCTAATTTATTGTAAATTGCATTTTTTAATAAGAACTCCTTTCACAACTAAAGTATTCGTTTTTACAGATATAACAAATCATACTAAATTTAGCAAATATAATACAATCACGTTCTTTACGTCCTATCTGCCCTACTAACAGCTTGGTAACAAAAAAATTTTTCCTACTCTAAAATACGCTATCGCATATCGAAAGGTATCTCAAATTGCGTTGTTCATTTTTTATGATATAAATGTTACTTGAGTTCAGGAAAACAATTCAATGGAATATCTTAAATGACGTAATATTGAGATTTAAAAATAATGTGGTGAATTGAATGTTTAAAACTCTAGAAATGGAAGTGTAAAGGAATGTCTTCCCCAGAATTTAAAATTGAAAAAAAAAAAAAGGTTACGAAGTACAGATCGGAAAACTGTCTTCGGTAAGAACTTAAATTAAATCGAATTAAAAGAAATTTCCCCGACATTTAAAAGTAGAGGAGAACTAACTCTATTAAACGCTGCTCGTCATCGTCTCTCTTTTTGTAAAATATTGTTGTCACATAATATAAAATACGTGTAATTTTTATCACATGATATAAAATACGGTAATTTTCAGTGAAATTTCATTGTTCTATTTTAATGTCATCACTACGACCACCATTGAAAATCAACAATATCATTCACCGAAAAGGAATTATTTGACACAAATTATGTAGACCATTATTATTTTTTCTTCGTTGTAACTGTAAATTTTTTTAATAGTCTTGCTTAAAATCAGATGATTTTCGCTGTTTAATGTGTAACAGTAGCAAAAATCTTCTGATTAAAGATACAGTGTCCTACCGAATAAATCTCAACAGTCACAACTCATTTAACATATGATTGAATCTGCCAAAATGGTAATTTGTTACAACCTTAATGTATGCTGTTTCATTTCAAATTGAACTTATCGAATATTGCTAGAACTACAGTATCTTAATTTCCCGAACAAGAATATCGAGACAAATGATGTATACTTTGAAGTACTATATTTGAAATCAAAATTACCCCTATAATTTGATTCATGCCACAACCATTTTTTTCTTCGTCTTACCCATCGTAAAAAAAGTCTTCCAGTACAAACAGAAAAATACAGAAAAAAAAAAGAAAAAACTCAACAAGTGCATCCTAATATCGTGTGGAAAAAAACTCTTTCGACTAGTCAGTTAGTCGTCGTTCGATAAGAATAAATTTTCTAGAATCTTAAACGTATATCACAATATACTAAAACGTAAAAATTAGGGTACTGAAATATACTCTCTTTAATAGTGTACTGAAATGAAAAATAAAGGTCAGTTTGCTGAACTTTATCATTCTTTCTGAATCGATATTTGAAAATGCTGTCAGTATGCAAATAGTTTCCGGAGAGACTGTACAAGCTTTTGCTGGATGATTTCTATAAATTACGGTGCTGAATCAATATGCCTGAAATCTTCGTATATTTCTAAAAAAAAAAGAAAAAGCGAACTTACAAAATGATCCGAATTTTTTTTATTCCACGATCGTCTACGGGCACGTCGATTGCGTGATTCATTCCGCCGATGTCGTTCCGAGCTGTTACGTGGCCGTTTGTAACGACGATCAATACTACTAGAAGACCGTTCAATACGACGTCGACGACCACCACCCATTCCCAAGAACACTTCACCTACCGGTTCTCAAACCCTTGTAACGATAAATATAACAGCACCCAATGCTGAAATTAAATTCCGTCGTTTTGAGATACTGTTGATTAGATGAAACGTAATACAATCACGAATATTTATTAAATTTTTCAAATTAATTTATCAATAATAAAGCAAACATGAAACTTATTGGTCATTTTCAAAATAATTATGTAAATCACTTGACTTTTTGATCTTACCGTGCAAATTACATGAACTTACGATGCCAGTATGCAAATGACTCAATTTCCTAACACATCGTTCGAAAAAGTCAGACTTTTAATTTGACCTTACAAAGGATAAATTTTCATTTTGAAAATTTTAATGCTAATAAATTAAACTCAAAATTATTATTGCAATATAATTTAAATCATATTGATGTCGGAAATATTTTTGTTTACTCTTCGATAAAACGATTTTGCAGCATAAAGAAGAGATGAATATGAAATTACTGATTGGAACCACCTAATTTTATAATAAATGTTCCTAAATAAGCAAAATTTCTAATTACGTAATGATTCATTCGGTGGAAGTATTCGATCAATGGTAATCTTTATCAGTACATATATCTCTTCATATAATGATCACGTACAAATCCGAAATTTCAAATTTGAATTTAAAAAAATTCTCGAAATTCAAAACCAAAACTTACTTTTTAGACCTGAAATAAAAGTACCATTGTGCCAACCTATCACCTGATAAAACCTAACACTTACTCCCAGACTTAAAACCTCAACCTAATCATCAAAAATAATACACATAAATATATATATGTGGGTGTGTATATGTACACACCGTACAGAACTAACGAACCAGCCGCGTTTACGGTATCAGGTTGTAGCGTTAGATTTCTGATAAGCTGTTGCAGCAGTATATTTGATATTATGTAATCAAATATTTGCTTAGGAATGGCTATCGTAAGATATCTCCTTGTCGCAAAGTACCATCACACTTGTAGCAAAAATAACAAGAAGGAATAAAATGTGGTTTTATTATGCTTGTTAAAGCTTTAAATAATGCTTAAGTGAAATTTATGATATTTGTAGGAATTTAAATAAATGCGCGCAAATGTCGTTCTTTTATACTGTTGAGAACTTAAAATGATGCGCAAACGTTGCTTGATTAGATTTTGTAAGATTTGATATGAAGGCACAAATACCGATTCATATGTTGTCAAAATCATAATTATCAGTTTTATTAATATCATTATTATTAATAGCAAATTTCAATAATTCCAAAACATGATGCTTCTGGAAATCCAAAAATTGGTTCTCCTTGTAGCGAAATTTTTGATTCATGATACAATATTTTTTAAGAGGATTTTTTCCTTACAATGAAAATCATTTGATGGTATTTCTCGATAAAGCAGCCAATGTTGTTTCTATCGTTTCTTCTCTGTTCGAGTTATCATTTCAGGATATGACCAAATATTTTAAACTCTTCTCGATATCTCTAGAAATAATTTGGCCAAAAATTGTAGTCATTAATTGATTGTAAATGGTAGGAAAGATGATATGAATTGATTTTATTTATTTCTTTTTCTTCCATCAATTAAAGGTAAAAATAATCAATATTGTTGAACAAACAAACTTAACAATCTGAAGTTAACACTTTGTTCAATCAACTTTAAGTTAGAGTAGTTTAGAAAATTTTCAATTTTAAAAAAATCTGTAAAAATGAACATTGTCAACAGAAATGGAATGAAAAGAAATGATTGATAGTGCCAATCAATAAGACAGATATTCATTTCATGTCATTAATTACACGTGGATGTTATGTATTGTTGAGCGTGGTGTCGCGAAAACAAAGATATTTGGATGTATTGAAGATGACAAGTCTTTAATCAAAAAAATATGAGAGCGTCCAAGCAAGATTAAAATGAGAATATTCCAGGTTACTTTTTTAAAAGATTTCTTTTAAAATAAATTTTGCATGTTAGAAAGCAAATAAACAACAAAGCATCATCATCATTTTTATCAACTCTGATAATTCTTTACATAAATCACAGATCGAAAACAAATAGATATATGGAAACAGATGACAATTCATATATAAATCATAGATCGAAAACAAATAGATATATAGAAACAGATGACAATTCATATAACTATTTGTTAAAGAATCTGGTGGACAAATATTTTGAGATTCGTTCTAGAGCTTAATAATTTTAACAAGAATTATCAGAGACAAAATGAATTGAAACTTTATATCTTCTTGTAAAGATTAAGGAACAGGTGATATTAATTTATTATTCATCATTCGCTTTTGTTCGATTCGTGGGACAATTACCAACATCAAACCCGAAATTAAAAGTGCTATACCGCAGAATACAAATGACATATCATAAGAACCGGTTAAGTCAGCTATTTGTCCTAGAAAACAATTTTATTAATTTGAATATAATTATTGAAATGAAAAGTACATGCATATATTTACTTACATTTCATCCAACAAATAAATTTCTTTCCTTCATTTTTCCTATCAGATACATTTTTGACTTAATATTTTGAACATAAATTGGTAATATTAACGGTATAAAAAAGTCATTTTGTGATTCATTACACTTATACGGTAGTAGTGTGAGTAGATGAATAATAATTGAAACGCTTTGATGTTAAATGAGTGGAGACAGTGTCGCAGGCAGAGCTTATATTTGTTCAGAATTCAGTATTTTAAAGATTTCAATATGTCTCACTTTTCCTGTCAAAATTCTTCCATTGAGTGAGTTCATGTGGCTACCCGATAAAAAAGTGTCATAAATGGATTGATTAGAAGCACAAAAAGTTGCAATTTGATAATCTAGTAAATCTTACCAGATATAGGCGGTCCTACAATGGTACCGATACCTTGGAAAAGTAAAATTAAACCGAATGCGTTAGTCAGTTTTTCAATACCGATTAAGTCAACAAGCAATACTGACGTAAGGCATACGTAAGATGATAACATTAATCCGAACAAACCAGAATAGGTCTGCAAATGGATGGAATGAGCATTAACATGAAATTATGCTTCGATGAAGGATTACGAAAATGTTTATAGTTAAGTTATCAAAGTTTATATTATCAAAAGTTTTGACAGTCATCTTTTGTCTCCTTCTTCTTATTTTAATCACTACTTTGATTCGATGGCAACTATCATTACAATAGCTATTAGAAATAATAACATAGATTAGAAGAGATCTAAAATTCAAATATTCGCATTTTCTATAGACCTCAAAGAAGTGAAGTAGGCACTTAATTACTTCACACTAATTAATTATCGCCAAATAGTTATAAAGTAATAGATAATGGTAATTGCCATCAGATTAAAATAATGATTAGAAGAGAAAAATTTTTCCGGATAAAACAGTTCAAAATCTAACGAGTTATTTCATGTGGTTATTCTTAACGATCATTTAGGATAATTTTCGGCATACAGTCATTTTGTTCACTTTGGGAAAATTTTATAATGAATGGCTTCCCGAATAGCAGATTCTTTTAAACTTACAGCTAAAGTTATGTAACTATCACAAAGGAATACACCGGCTGTTAACAAACCACATATACTTAGTGATGATATATAGATCCATAATCTATTTCGTGCCGTATTTTTCCCATATCTACACGGTAATTTACGATCAGATATTATTCCTACCAAAATTCGTCCAATTGTGTTCATAAAACCTGAAAAAATTTGAAAACTTTGAAAGTTTTGAAATTTATCAGCAAAATATAACAAGCTTTTTTTCAAAAATTCTAAAAATGAATTAAAAGAGAATAAAAGAGAATTTTATTCTTTTCCATTTCATGTCATATTATTTCTCTCTTACCTTACTATATTTTGCTTTTCAGAATTCCATCTCACATTGCACTACTTTCATAAAAATGATAGAGTTTCTGATTCATATGAATTATCAACAATTTTACTGAATTAGATTTAATTATGATAAGAAATGGTTGAAACCTCATCAAAAATTTGATAGAGACGATTCCCTTCCGTACCTAAATTTGTTAGGAGATGATAAATAGTGCAAACTTGAGCATGATGATTTAAGCTAAAATTATGTTAAGGCTTAATCTAAGCTTCTGATTTTCTACCTTCCTCATATCTTTTAAATGATTTATTTTTTCAGAATTTGCAGTGTTTAAATCATAATTACGAGAATTTGAGCTCCATTTGTTGCTAATTCTTACCTCCACTTCAAGCGGTACCGAAATTTTTACTGTATTTTTCATCACATTTTCATAAGTTTTGCTGTTAGTAATCAAAGATTAGTTTGAAACACAGATTCAAGTTTTTTAAAGTTAATTTAAGTAAAAACCTGCACTTACCGAATGCACTAATAACGTTTGCAGTTTGTGAAGAGGTTAAACCAACATTGGTTGCATGTGGAGGTAAAAAAACAAGTGGTGAGTTGAATGCGATGCTTGTAAGTAGATTTGAAATCGCATAAAGTAGAAATATTGGATTAGCAAGTAACGAGATATCCGTCATTTTCTCCACTGTCCTAAAAATAATATAGATGTGATGTAAGTGAGGCAAGGTAAAAACAATATTAATAGTAAAATGAATTATAAAGTAATAAATTTTGAACTAAACAACGAATTAAAATAACTTGCCACTCAACTTCAATTTTTGGACGAAGATTAAACTGCAAAGAATTCAGGAATCAGGCAAATGACATAACTATAATTTAAAATGTACTCAAAGCAATATAAATTATATAGGAAAGATTTAGAATTTTCTAATTGCAAAATTTTCGGAGTAAATTATTTCTATGACTTCAGTATCCACTATATACTTAATAAAAAAGAAAAAGGAAGTGAATCTGCCAAAAATATTACAGCATGAATGCTAGTTGGTTTTATCTTCCGGAAAACTATTTTGAAATAAATTCGTAAACTTACGATTTTCTCATATATTTTTTTTTTTTTTTTAATCTGATGCAATATTAAAAGGTTATATTAGCTTTACTAATGACTGTTAATAGTTTTAGACAAATATCCTTCCATGGTTTTATGTCCATTTCTTTTATACTAATCTAATTTTACTCATTTGAAGCACACCTCCAAATTTCTCTTGTTTTATTTATTTTCTCCTCTTTTTCTTGATTTATCACTATCTCCTCCAAACTTTTCAACTTATCATCCTTGATATTGAGCGATGCAAGCGATCGGCGATGTTCATCTTGTGGTAATTCGCTCAATGAACCTGTGTAGAACACATCCTAAATTTAAAAAAAGAGTAGTACAATAATAATTAATTTGAAACATCCTGTTGTTTTGTGTAGCGAATGAGAATCGTAATGTCAATCTTGATAGTAAAACGAATAATAATTATCATGTCCTAACAACCATGTCCTACGCTTTTCTTACAGTAAAAAGCAATGGAACAATTAGAACATGTAATGATACCTCAAAATTTAATATATTATTGAAAATGTACAAAAATAATAATAATAATAATAGTAAAGCACTTTAACATTGATGTATCCAGTGGATTCTGAAATCGTTCGATTTCTTCGAGAAGGAATGTCTCTCTTCAACGATTCCGATCGTTCTATTTTCCCATTTTCTTCCTTGACAGCAATATTTTGTTGGCTTGATGAAAGTAATGTGATTGATAATGGCGCATTTTCTTCATCCTGTTTAGATGGATCAGATATGTTTTGAACAACAAAATGTTATCTATCATCATAATAGCCACTAGTCGTATTAAAGATACTCTAAGCAGCACTTAATAAATAGAAAAAGAAAAAAAAAATTAGTCGATTTCTATTTCAAAACACTTCATAAAAAACTTCTAAAATGTTTGATACGATAAAACAACAATTTGTTAAATGTAGTAAGAAAATATGATGAAAACTAATAAAAAAACATACCGAATGCCGATGTACCATTTCTACGAATCCATTTTTCTCATTTCCTTTGGAGACTTTCTTTTTTTCCGTTTTGTCTTCGACAGCAACAAATTTCAAAGGTCGAAAAGTGGCACCGCATAAGGAACACATTAATACAATTACTGTAAATTTATTACTATCATTTTAGAGAAAATGAGCAATTAGTAGTATTGCAAAAAAACAAAAAAAAAGAGAAAAAAAAGAACAAATATGAAGTGAAAAGGGATAAAAAGTGACAGTTTTTGTGTGAATAAACTCAAAATTATTAAAATTTAATCATAGTTTACCTGCATAAACGGCGAAAGCTGTTCTCCATGAAAATTTGATAAGTTCTCGACAGATTGGTGCAAAAAGGACGGTACCAACACCAGCACCACATACTGCTATACCGGTAGCCATAGATCTGGAAAGCAAAAAAATGAAAAAAAAAAAAAAGAAAAAAAAAAAACTTAATTGAATGATTCCACTTCTAGATCATAATATGGAATAATAACGCATAATATGTATCAGTTATTCATTCAAAGATTAAATATCTTATCTAAGTGATTATATTAATTTACTAATTAGTAAAATATTTATTAATCAATCAATTCTGTCACAAGTTTAGTCATTAAAAAAATAAAAAAATAGAAAATTTTTTCTAATATTATAGAAAAAAATTTGCTAAAATGGTTATAATTTATACAATTTCGAATTGAATAAATGAACCTTTTCTTTTCGAAATACATAGTAACAATGACAATAGCCGGACAATACATCAAACCGAAACCAATACCCATCACACAACCAACTGAACCAATTAGATATTCTATTGATGTTGCATAATATGATGCAGCACAACTGAAATGATACGTAGAATATTTTGTGAGAATTATTCGTCTATAAAGTTCAATTCTTCCCATTATTAGTCGTTATTTAAGATTACAAGAAAAAAAAAAAACAGCAAGAAATTATTAAATAGCAAGCATATATAATGCAATAAGTTGAATGAAATTAATTTTGAATTCTAAAAATGAAAGAAATAAAATAGTTCAAATTTTTGCAACACTTTTTGAATTTTTTGTTTTTCCCGCAAAAGATATGGAAAATTGTCACGAATGATGATTTCAATGTAGAAATTGTTGCATAAAGCTAAAGTTACATAAGTGAAGTATTGTGATATTATCAGGAAAAAATTGATACTGTAAAGAAATGCGGTGATTGAACAACTAATAGAACTTACAATTGGACTAAGAACGAAGTAAAGTTAGACTAAATAAGCAAAAGTCAAGTTGGCTAATTGTAAAAACTAATTAATATATGCACAGTAATTGTCTCAATTAATGGATGAACACATTACTTGCCGATATTGTGTTTTGAAGGAAATTTGGCTTTTTCAACGGTTATCGGCAAGTAAACTTTATTTTACATGCAAAAATCCAATAACACTCTTTTGTGCCTTTTGTTTTAATTCATTATCTGATATTTAGTTTTTATCAAAAAAAAAAAAGAAAGAAAAAATAGAAAAGAATAGTTTATAAAATTTATTTGTCAAAAGGATATTTATACCCAATAGTTGCAATCAATGATCCTAGAATTGTTGTCATCCGACATCCATACTTATTTGTCACTGCACTTGCTATAGGTCCCATTCCAAGGTTTAGACCTGTTAATAATGAAATTATCACCGATGCTTTTGTATTGCTTGCATTAAATTCCTGAAAGTTATGAAAAATGAATCAATACCAGATGCTATATGAAAAATTGAAGAGCAGAAGAGCTTCGAAAAGACAAATTTATTTCTTATGATCATTGAAACAATTCAAGAAGTACGAAATTATTGATTATCAGATTGGAATTTTCATTATCAACAAATTTGTTGCACTTCAAAAATCTTGGTTTAGAAAAAAAAATGCAAAATTAAACCTTCATGATAATTTCAAGCAGTAAACCAAACGAATAAACGATACCATCGGCGAAAACATGGATGAAAAATGAGCCAACAACAACAACCCATCCCCAACCACCGTCAACTACAGGAACATATTGTACATTATCTTCAGCACTTTTTTTACCTTTTATCTCGTTTTTCTTCATTGAAATATCCTGAAAATTAGTCTTATTAGAAATTTTCGAAATTTTATCCCGAAATTTGTCGAATTATTTCAATAACAACTACCATAAAATTAATTTAGCCGTCTTCTTCTTTAGCGCTTCCGATTTCGCCAATTCCAATTAATCCCTGCGATTTTTATACATCAAAATCTATGCGATGAATTTAGCCACAAAGATGGAAAGAATTTCTTTTTGAGTGGAAAAAAAAAAAAAATCTATGGTTATAAATCAATCAGTTAATTACGATATTATTCTAAATATGATCAAAGGTTAAAGGTAGAAAATTAAAATAGTAAACATTGCGGAAGAGAATAATTGCAAGAAGAAATGAAAATGATGAGAATGAAAAAAAAGAATGGACAAGTTTCATGTGACTTTTCCTTCAAAAATTCTTGCTTTTGCCATATATTTGTTTCCTTTCTATAACTTATATTACATTTATAATTGATAGAATATTAAATATCACAAATGCCTATAAGATGACGAAAATATTGAGCAAAATTCATAGACATTTATTTGAACTTAAAAATTTAATTTAAAAAAGCATTCAGTAAGTGCAACATGTTGGATTAGCTAAAAATTTAGATATCGAAAAATACTAAAATACCCCGAGATATCTTGAAAGGATGGGAAATTCAATGTGAACAATTTACGACAGAAAGTTTGCGATATCAAAATGTTAAAATGCGAAGATGGAAGTAATTTTTCCTTTCTATTTACCCTTCCTCTTTTATTGTGATACTGAAAATGATTTTTCTGTTTTTCTTTTCTGTGTACTGAAATATTTCAATAAGTACATTAATTCTAATTTAGTGAACGAAAATGTTGTCAGCGATACACAATCAGAATATGGAAATTAAAATTGATGAAAAAATTGAAAATTTGAGAAATGAAAATTTTTTTATCATCAAAAATTAAGCACATTGTTTAATGAAATAATTAGCGAGTATGTTGATAAATTTCAAACGAATAACATTCTATTCGTATATTTCAATTATAATATCAATTATCTGATATAATGCGGAACTTTGTCCAAAACAAAAAAAAAAAAAAAAATTGTATGTATAGGAGCGAGTTGGCTAATTATTTAATTAATAGGCAAGAATGAAAATAAAATTTTACATGGAAAGATGATTAGCAGCAAAATAATAAGACAGTATACAATTAGTAAATGCTACGTTGCACCTGATAACTACACCTCAAGTATTCTCTGATATGATAATTAAACAAAGAACACTATTAATGGGCAATTATAGTACTGATAATCGCAATTGCTCAAATCAAACTAATCTAAGAGGAATGAAAAATAGGTACGAAGTAGCTGTTAAAAAAATGTCGCAAAAATTAATCGATAATTAGTGCTTCTAATGCGAACTTCTGATACAATACAGGAGAGGTAGTTTATGTTGATGCAGATGGAAAAATGATTTATTTGGAAATTATATGCTGTTTTAAACTGTGTAATGGTCGAAATATGAATGTACAAAAATTAAACTGAAAACAGCTGGGAAAAAATGGGAATAAATTGGTTTATGATGACAATGACAACAACATAATTAATTTGCTTTTTTTTAAAAAAAAAAAAAATGAAAAAAGAATTAATTAGAGAAAATGAAAAGCTAGCGATTTCTACACAATCTTTTGATATGATAATCAATTTACTTGAGAAAAATTGGGTTAGAATTTCATATTTTGCTAAATGCAAATGAAATGAGTGAAATTGGAATGCAAGTTCGATAGAATGAAAAGAATAATAATATATATACTTAAAATAAAAGAAAGGAAAAAAAAAAAAGGAACCTAAAGAAACTAGAAAAAAAAAAAAGAACCAGAAAACGAAAATGCGTAACTTCCTTCTGCAAAATTTGAATTACTGTTTAATTTTAAATTTTTTTTTTTTTTTCGGCTATGAACGAATATAGATCAATAATTGATTCATAATCTTAACAGCGCCATTTTTGGAAAAATCAAATCGTACGCAATCCATTTCTGATATAAATCTTCTGTTATTTTGGAGGCGAAAAAATATGGGAGTGATAAAGAAAATTGTTTATTGACAGATATATTTTGCTATCATTTCAGTAAATGATGACAAATTGAACGAATCAATCAACATTAATGCAATAGGAATGCTATTAAATGTATGATAAACAAATATTATAGCAGTAATAAACAAAATCAACAAAGTTTTCTTTTCTTTTTTTTTTTTTTTTCATTTTTTGTAAGTCTAAAGGAAGCAAGAAAATGAGAATAATGTAGAAAGTTAATGCATCCGTCAAATCAAATTGTCCTGAAAAAAAAAGTATTCATTGTGGAGGATTTTTGTGGGATTAGAAATTGGAAGAATTGGATTTATTTTGTAAGTAAGTTTTTGGTTTGATGGACTTTATTCACTGTAACTATGATATATGCAAATTGATGATTGTCGATAATACATCGATAATTTATTAAACTTCCTATTGATATAAGAAAAGTTATCTTAGGGCTATTGGTGAGAATTGATACGATTTGATAAGATTTGAAAGTTGAATTGGAAAGCGAATATCGATCAAAATAAAGTAGTAAAGGAAATCGAATAAAGCAGGTCTTTCGAAAATAGAACTTTGCAAGAATTTCAAGTAGACGTATTAAACCAATGAAAGAAGAAATGATCAAATCTCCACAACTGAAGCAATGCTCTTTATGAATTAAATGATTTATTGCGATAAAATCTTGTTGGATACAAAGATAGCTATGTGAACAAAGGAGCTATTTTATATTTTACAACAATTTAAGCATTAAATCTAAGTTTAATTTCTAGACTGAAACTTTTTACCAATTCCAACTACTCTGCTTCCGTAATGAAACAGTGAATAATTGCAACCCATTTTTTACTTACTTCAGTATCGCCTTTGATTGAAAGAAGATCTAGATAGTCCAGTCCATCTTGAGCGAAAGTTCTAAAACGTTTGATTCGGATCTTTGAAGAATCGAACATTGACAAGTAGTTTGATTTGTTTAGAAATTCATTGTCTATGTGCCAATCCATGATTGGTTTAAAAATCCATCATTTTTAGAAATCCGTCGTTTATATGTATTTATTTGTGACTTATTTGATTTCAGTTCTGCTCCTTTTTGGTAATTCAAACTTACAGCTCATTGCCGACAGCGTATGTGTAATTTCAGTATGATTCAATTTTGTTGTATGAGAAGTTCAGCTACTAGATCATGACTTGAGAGATAAATTAGATGTTACCTATTTTCATCTAGCTCTGAATTTTCCAATCGATTCTTTCATCTTCATAATTTTTCATCTTCACCATAATAGAGATTCCACTTATTAATTTCTTCTTTAGTCATCCTTCTAACTATGCTCGTCTAATTAGCATCCATGTGCCAATTTATAATCGTCACTGGCTAGTTGATTTTTTTTTCAGTTGATATTAATTCTATTTATGATATTTTTCCTTTTATTGTTAGTTTTATGAATTTGAGGATCTAAGCAATGGTTCTTAATAATCTGATCCATTTACTAAAACGATTCCCATCAATAAGTATTATTTCTCAGATGGGAATTTTGCAACATTTTTTCCTCCTTCATTTTCATAGTCTTCTTTGAGTTTGAATTCCCATTGTGCCAATTGGTTTCTTTTTCTTTTAGCCATGTGGATCTTTACCACCACATTTCATAATTTTTGAGCTTTTCTGGTAAAAGTTTTCGCAACCAAGAAAGGGATTTTTAGCCTGGACTGGATTATGTTCACTTGAAATATAACGAAATGAAAACTTCATTTCCCTTATTTCTTCGACTCGATTTTGTACAAAAGTTGGTAATAGGCGGGAATGATTTTGTATCCAATGCAACGTATATTGAAAATCCGACCAAAATTGTTATATTTTCGAGATCCACGAATTGAGCAGCCTTATCTCGATAAGTATTGCAAGTAATTCGAACTGAGCGATTGGCATAACTTTTATTGCTGTGAATCGAAATTTAGCGAAGACCAGGAGTGTTTCTTTTTTTTGAATTCCCTTTTGAATTCCATAGTTCGTACATAAATAGCTGCATTGGTAAAGTCATAAAATTTGTTTTGTTTTGAGAAGGTTGTTGTGGTAACTTTTTCACACGCATTGGTCAATCAGTTGTCATAATTTTTCATCTTCTTCATTTGTGGTTTGATCTCGAGTGATATTTTTCTTTCATAAATTTTGAAGAAATAATTTGAATTGCATCATTATCGGAACAAAGGAATCCCAATAGATCATATTGAAAAACCACAAATTATAAAATAAGCCTCTTTGTTCATTTCTTTCCAATCCATGGTCTTAATGTTAATTGAATGATGTCTCTATTATGATATCAATTGATAGTAAAAGTTTTCTGAATTTGACTTCCTTTTTTTCGATCCTGGGCTGGAATTCTTTCATTGATTTCCTGGTCGTTTGAAGGAAATTCTCTTACATTCATTGAAGCTTCACTAAAGAATGATTTCATCTCTTCGTATTTTTTAAGTGCTTCTTCTGTGCTTTTAGCTGATAATTTATAATTATCAACATGAAGATTTTTTTTTTCATTTTGAGGATAATTTTGCTTCCATGAGTTTCCAAGTCGATTTCGTTAATTTCACTGCGAAGGTTTTGATTCTTCGATTTTGGTATTTCGACTTCTCCAGTTCTCTAACATATCAAACATATCTATTTTATCTCGAGCACCAAAAAATTGTCGTAAAAGGAGAATTTTTCTGCGGAAAATTTTTGTGGGATTGGAAATTGAATAGAATTAAATTTGTCGTGTAACGAAATTTTTGGCTTGACGGATTTTATTCGCCATAACTATGATACAAACCAATTGATGATTATCGATAATAAATTGATGATTTGAACTTGTTGTTGATAGAAAGGGAAGTTATGTGAGGATTATCAGTAATGAAAATTGATAGAATTTGATGAAATTTGGAAGTTGTAGGAAAATGCCATTCGTCGAATACCGATTAAAGCAAAGTAATAGAAAAAAAAAGGAATGAAGCTATTTCAACAGATAAAAACCATTTTTTTAGTAAAAGTTGCTTAACAACATTTTCAAATTTTGCATATTAGCTTGATTGTCAGGTGATTTGAAAATTTATTAGAAAATTTTTTATAGCAATCCATACATTACATTATAAGCTAGGTTATAAGAGTGAAAATAATTGCTAGCGAATAATTTTCCGTATTTTACTACTGAAGATGAAGCGCGGTAATCGGAGATGAAAATGAGAATAAGATAAATATTTCATTACATTAGACATCGTAACATTGATTTATATTCATCTTAGATGATAAATTATTTAGAAAATATGCTAAAATACAATAATTTGGTTATTTGAACATATTTATGCGAAAATTACTTCGATGTTTCCGATACAAATAAAAAGTTGTAATAAAAAAGAAAATTAGGTTTAAAATAGAAGCTTAAAATAATTTTGAAAAATTAACGATTAAATTTTAGAGTTTTAAATTTTTTAAACTTTAATTTTTCAACATGCAAACAGCGACCGGAGATAACAGATTAATATAGCAAATTAAGAATGAAGCAGAGGTAGAGAGGAAACAAGCAGAGAAAGCATTACACGATGCATGTATATGTATTGATTTGTAAAGAGATGCAGCTAGTAGAGCGATGAGAAAAGAAAGAATAGAGAAAAATGAAATTTCAAATTATTATGAAACGAAATGAGTGAGTGAATGGAAGAGAGTGCTGTTGGCTCTGAGACCAAATTGCATCAGCGCTATTTCATCACCGATCATTTGGCTCCTGTCCCTGTGCCTATCCTTTCGATAACGATTGGGCTCATTTATCATCGTCAGCCATCATAAATATCTGTCCCAGTAATCAATGTCTCGTAAAATCAATCAATCAATCCGAAAGAATGTTATCAGTGAGGAGACAATTTCAAGAAAAGGATGCAAGCAAAATGAAAGAGAAGTCCGGCAAGCTGTCCGATGAACGACCTGATAACCTTTCCTTCTTCCTGATGTTTTCCTATTTCCGGATGATATCCGGAAGCATAGAAGAAATAATATTTTCGTAATTTCCTGGAAATAGCATTTCTAGATTTGTCTCTTCAGAAAAGTGTGCTTCTTTGATTCTATCATGCCAAGTATATATGAGGCTATTCTCACGGTGTGACTCTCTACAACAATCTTTAACCCTTACTCATTATGATCAAAAATTTTCTCGAAATTAGCTGAAATTAAATTATTTAACCTCTCATTATTGAATGTATATTTCATTGTTCGTTTTATGAATGTCTAGCAATTCAAAAATTTGAAATATTCAAGGAAAACGATCTTACCCGCTAGAAATATAGAATTTCTGTTCATTTCAAAAAAAAAAATGAGGCAATTTTTTTTACTTTCAAACTATTAAATTCATGTGTATGATATTTTTGAGGAGCATCCAAACAAACGACTGCATCATTCCTGTATAAATGAGTTTTGCCTAAAGGCCGCCTTTTTCTTGGAATATTTCGAAATTAATTCATGATCCATAAATTTTTTCTGGAAGAACCATCAGAAAGTTCACTAGCAGCAGCAGCAGCAGCTTACTTCGCAATCATTCCCACATCCTTGTTATTTAAAAAAAAAAAAAAAAAAAAAGAGCAAAAACCAAGAACTTGACAATTAATTACTCTGTAATTTTTGGAAAACATGATTGCAGTACATTTTTCCGAATAAATTTGATGAATTTCGTCAACTAAACTAACTTTCCTATTTTTTTCCAGCTTGGTTAAACGTTGCAACAATTATAACGAAAGAACTAGAATTGGGAACATTAAGTTCTCCTGAATTAGTTCTACAACATATCAGTCAAAAGTTGAATAACATATAAATCGATAGTGAATAATTGGATTAGTTCAATAGTATGAAGAGAGTAGTAGTTAAGTTTGGAAATGAGTGATAATATTCAAAGGATTGAACAGTGAAAGAGAAGTTTGTCAGCTTATCGATTGTGAAACTTCCAACAAGAGAAATATAAAATTGATATGATGAAATAATCGAAAATGTAAAGAGCTCATCAGTCTTAGATTGCAAACTAGATGATTTTTGATCGAAAAATCAGAATATGAACCATATGATGGCAACTTAATTTTAATTTTGATGCAGACATTCGTTTGAATCGAAAATAAAAAAGAAAATTTAGTTATGAAGATGAAAGTAACGCCATTGGCTCTTAAATATAAGCCAGCAATTTAATCCACAATCTCAACAAATATTAACAGAAATATGATTAGTATATTATAATATACTATAATTGGTAGAGGATTATTTATTTCAAGGAGTATATTTCGAAAGAAACATCAAATCTTTTTAAGTTTCTCAATTTATCATTGAATAGCTTTTTCTTTTTTTCGAATTCCATATTATTAATGGTATCCCTTGTATTTTCTGGTGGAATGGACATTGTCTAAATCTTAGAAGAATGAAAGATCAGTTATCATTTATTAATAAAATGATAATGAAGCAATGCAAAAAGAGAAACTTTTTTTTTTTTTTTTTAATACGAAATGTATAATTCATGCGCATAATCCATCTGCAAGTTATTAGTATATAATATTTAATGTAGAAATGACATTGAAAAATTGAGCGTTGGCAGCGAATTTAAAATGATTGAAAAAGGACTGATTCTTTATTAATCTCTATTAATTACTTTATGCCAAATTAGGATGGATATGAAATACCTTCGGCATGGATAATTTCAGATTACATAAAAGAATTGAAGATTTCAGATTACGAAATTCATTCATTAGGCAATAACTTCTGATAATTATATATCAGTAACATTGGAAATAACCAAATTTGTGATACGATCAATTAAAAAAGGATAATACAGTTGAATGGATCTGGATCTGAAACGGATTACAACGAACTAAGCGCAACGAGAATAGAATCGTTGTTTCACGATTGCTCATTGATTCATTATGATCAATGAAAAAAATGCAAATTCAAATTTACATTAAAATTTCAATTGAAATTCAAAATTTAAATGAAAATTTCAGATGAAATAATGGAAGTAATCGATTGAAAATAGAAAAAATTGACACTGATTTGTGGATGATACATTGAAAAAATCAAATGCTATGTGAAAAAGTTTGAAAATCATCTGGTGACAAAACCGACAATAGAATGGACTGGTTATGGATAAAATGTAGAAATATGCAAAAATGTGGTTAAGGATTAATTTTAATAATACATGATCGACTGTTGCGCAGAAGTTTTATTAAAAAAGAAATTGAAAAGTTGCCTAACCATATATTTAGCATATATATTTGCTTCGACAATCTCTACCGTATTACAACATAGCTTCTTGGCCATTATCAGAATTATAAGTAAAAAAAAAATCCCGCATGACACTTGGGCCTAAGTTAAAATACTAACATTCCAATTAAAACGCCTGATAGAAGCCATCAAATGATACATTTATCTGTAAAAATAATCATAAATAATGATAAGCAATAATATCATCCATGTTTCCTCATGTTTGCTTGTTTCAATCAAGTCACTATGAAATTTTAATAATTCGAGTTAAGGAATGAAGAGGTAATTCTAATGGTTCTAGTACTATAAATGATAAGTGGTTTTAAAATAGCTCTTAAAAAAGACAAGAAAAAAATAAAACTTCGTATGTGCATCAAATTTCCGGATTTCCTTATTCTGTAAAGTCTATGGAATTATTTTCAGGCAAATATAAAACGATTGCTATTCTTTATATTAGCATAAATATTAACGAAATACAATATCGTATCCCCGAATTCCCTTTTTTCTTACTTCATAATGAAAAATTTTTTCTATCCAAAAACTTTCAATTGATGAAATTGAAACTTTTCTTAATCAAAATTTCCATTACTTCATAAATATAATTTGAAATCTGAAAGATTCCACTTCTTAATTTTACTTTCTTTTCATTTTCACTGCTTTTAATCAGATTTTGTTGATCGCATCAAAAAGATGAATAAACCAATACTTGAACAAATTGTTAGTAAAAGAAAAACGAAAAACAAAATTTTCGAGAATACTCTATGCATTTTCATGTCTTTTTTATCATTTGCATGTTGTAATGTAATATTGTAAGTCGCAATTTATTTTAGTACTACACTTGAAATGAAATTTTTCAATTTAAAACTGCTCATTCTCATTTGGAAAAAAATTAAGTTTTCCATTTATATTAATAGTAATCTCGAAAAGGAAAAATAAAAAAAAAAAAGATTGCATTTTATGTTATTTTATGTCTATACTATTTCAATTCTTCTGTTCTGTCAAAATATTCGATTCTAATTAGATCAGTCTATGTGTTAAATCTATTTCTATCTTTTAGTAGCAAATATATGTAGTTCTACTCATTTTTTTCTATTCTAATCATAATTTTAATTTTTAATTATTCACCTGTAATCATAGGTTTGCTTATTTTCTTGCGATCATGGTCTAATTACGCATTTGTAATCATAAGTTTACCTATTCTCATGCGATTATAATCTTAATTATTCCTTTTGTGGTCATCAGGATATGAAAATTTCACTCCAAAAGGATAAATTTAATTATAATTTACTATATAGAATTGAAATTTCATATCTTAAATATCGCATTACTTTTTGAAATAAAAAAATTTTTTTAATTATTTAATCAAAAGCATGCTTAGTTTGACATTAATTTATCAAAGATTTTTTCAAAAATTTTTCCAGAAATATTACTTATTCTATTCCTGTAGAATAATGTAAATAAAGTTTTTAGTATAATAAAAGGTCTAAAGTATATAAAGCTCAACTAAAAACACAAAGAAATATGACAGTTGTGAACAAAAAAAAAAAAAGAAAATCGATGGCAATAATATAAACTATTAAGAATAATTCAAGTATTAATATCGTTTTTTTGCTAAAATTTTTAATCTAACCTGGAACAAAAGCTTAAAAATGTGCATTTAGAATGTTTCTTGCTCATTTTTCCCTATTTTCTTAAACCGTGTAATTTTAATCATATGAGATGGAAATCGTAGCCAAGACAGTTATGTTAAAAATCTGCTCCACTAGGCTTCAACATTGAGGAATTTGGCACTCTTGCATATGTCTTATTGATAATGATTGATAATATCAATTATTTGCGCAACTATTCAATGCTGCCAGTTTTGTCAGTAGCATTCTTTGATAATAAAGTAATTCAAACATATTAGCTTAACAAATTTGCAAGTTTGAGAATCGAAAAATTGAGAATTTTATGTCGTTATGAAGTGAAATTTCATTGTTCAATTTCTCATCCTCTCTAAAGGAAATTTAAAGATATTCGTTTAGAATCCATGCAGATTAAATTTAATAATTTTGAGATTCAAAATGTTTCAAAACGATCATATCATTATACTAGCGTTGAAAATATATCATGTGAACGAAACAAAAAAAAAAAAAAAAAAAAAAATGGGAAACTTTCCTTTTTTTTTTTTTTTTTTTTTTTTTAAAAAAATAGCAAGTAATTCTTGTTTACAATTAATACTTCAAATATTATCCGTTCCATTTATTAATTTTAATTACTGCAACTCAGTATTTTTGATATGTTCTGGCATATTTTATCATTTTTGCTTTTTTAACAGATCAACAATCATCGGTATGAATTCATAATTTAAAATACATTACTCACATTTTCAATTCAGTTTGCCGTACAAATTAACAAATCCTTTGGACAGTTTTTTTTTTTTTTTTTTTTGCAAGTACAGAGTGATTGTAAAGTATCACTTAAATTATTTTATCAGTTAAATCTTCTCAGTTAAATCTTCCAGTGATAAAATTGAGTCTATTTTTTTACTTCATTAATATATATGAATCATTTTAGGGAAATATACTGAATCAGTAAATTTTAGTTCTAAATTGATTTCTTCAAACCAATCTTACTTTCATACTTCAATTATCTCTTTTCGTACTTTGATATATGGCTTTTCTCCCTGCAATTATTTTTTTTTTTTTTGAACATTTAGGTTTCAAAGCAATTCATTGTCCATTTCACAAGTCTCATTGTTTTATTGGTTATCATTAATGAGTGAAATTCAATTCTAAAATTGGAATAAAGAAAAAGAAAATTTTATTGAAAAAAATAATTCCATAAAGATCGAAAATCTCATTTTTAATTTTTAATTGATAAATATTCATTCTTTTCATTAGCAAAAAAAGAAAGAAAAAAAAATAAAGTCGATAAATAAAAAAGCAAAGCATTGAGTTTTATTTCTAAGTCATCAAGCCTTAATGAGCAGCAATTTTGAAATATTTCCAATTGCAGTATTATAAAAATTTTTTCCTTTATAATTGTTGAAGCAAAGTGTAATTACGGTATCTTTAGTTTTCATTCCTATGTCTAATTACTTTTTTTCCTAATTATTGTTCCAAATAGTAGTGGTAAAGGCAGCTTAATTAGAAGCATGTCTGGGCTCTTACCAGCAGTATCAGGAAGTATAAGATACTGTGGAAAAATATATTTATATATATAATGACCTTTAACCTTATGGATCTCCTGTGGCCTATGTGGGACATAAAAAAACCTGTAAGGATAGCTTAACTGTTGCTTAAAAGATGGAATTCTGGGCAGGAATACGGTATACTAGAAAATGAACCATGGCAGTGTTTGCTGCTTAAAGTAACAATCTGTATTTAATTTTCAGATTTTTTGTTTTTGTTAACCTTTTTGAGATTTTGCAAAGTATGCAACGCTTAGAGGTCTGGACTTAGAATTGCGTTATTCTCAGCCTTCAAACTGGATTATGGTTTCATAAAAGCATTTGAAATGTGTAGGTATAGATAATTGAACATGCAGAAAGATTAGTCAAAATTATCATACCTGAAGTCCTAGCCTAGTGGAGTGAAGTCTAGCCTAGAGAAATAAAGTCTTAGCCTAGAAGATTGAAGTCTTGGCCTAGAAGAGTGAAGTCTTGGCCTAGAGGATTGAAGTCTTAGCGTAGAGGAATAAAGTCTTAGCGTAGAGAAGAATGATACTCCTGATGATTGAACATTTTTAATGAAGTGAATAAAATATTACAGGTGGTGAAGTATACAAAAAACTGGTAAATGACAGGTGGAAAGTAGCTGTAGCTCTCAGGTAAAAGTAACCATTAAACATTTCGATAATAGTAATTCATTTTGCATTTTTTAAATAAAAAAATTGTATTTATAGATGAACATCTCGGTTGGAATAAAGAGTAATATTATTGCAAAGTGAGTATTTGATGTTAACTTATTTCTTTGTTTTATCAAGATTGCAGATAGAAGTCTTTTATTTTATACTTAATTTCTTCTACCATAATTTTAAACTTTTTAATGAATATGAAAGTAGTCGAAATCATTTCATGAAACTTTCACTTTCAGGCTCATTAAAAAAATCATTTTTTGCGGAAGAATGATCCCGAGATATCTTGTTATTTTTTCCCTTACTTATTTCCTTATTTGTAAACAAATGAATTCATTGATATTTCAGATCCATAAATTTCCAGCAATTTTGACATGATTTTGCGAAACATTTCAGAATATAATTTTTCATTGTTGAATGAGAAGTAAAAATATTCTTCTCCTTAAAAACAACAATGCAATTAATGTACTTATAAATTCAAGCATTTTTTAAAATTGCCTAAATTAATACATTTTTTGAATTTTTTTTTTTTCATTAAGGTTCATTATTTTAATCCAAATTTTAATTTAATTTCTTTTACGTGAACTATTTGTTTGTATTTTTACATTATTTTGTTAAGCTTATCTTATTGAACAATTATTTTACTTATCATTTTTGCCCAACCTTTCCTTCCACAAAAATAAAATGATGCAATTGATAATGAATAATTAACAAATTTCACAACAAAATATTTTATTATATATTCTTAAAAAAAACAAAAATGGATTTTCATTCATTTATTTCATTTAATGCTGATTTGCATATGACTAGATAATATTTATTCCTTCAAAAAATATTTTTGTTTTTTAATTCAGCCCAGTTTTTTTTCAAAAAACATATCAATTTTTTTTAAATTCTGATTTAAAACTATTTTGCAGAAAATTTTTCATGATACCAACCAACGGAAACAACTTTTGTCTCATTTATAGGCAACAGTTTTGCTATTGGATTTGTAACTTAGAGCAAAGCCTAATTTAATTTGCTATGAAATGTTGAAATTCTGAGGCTGGACTACTTCTCGTATTCGTTTTTAGTTCTTCTGTTAACAATTCATGTTTCGGTATAAATATTCATAAGCTTTTTTTTTTTTTTCGAGGATTATCATAAGTTTATTTTTGCAAAGATTTAGGATATCTTGGAATATTTCCATCAATAATTAGTTTGAATATTTTTATGATAGCAAAAGTTTATTATATTTCCTATTTCATTTCAAAAATCAACAAATCGCCATTTGTAATGATTTATCTTTCTTTTAATGAAAAAAATTCTATTTTGGAATTTCTTTTTGAATTTTTAGTTTTTTCTAACTAATTAGCTTTAATCTTAATTAGTCTCAGTGAATAGTAGAGAAGAAACAATTAAATTCTCGAAGATGAATGGTATTAATTTTACTCATCCAACCTAAATTAATTAAAAAGTCCAGCAGTGCACTTTTAATCAAATACTAGCTTTTCTACATGTGGTATTTCTTCATTTCACTGCAATAAATCGATAAAAGGAACTTTCCAGTGTTTTATCATATCATGAGATGATAAGAAATCTCTGGAAAAGTCTTCAGAAAAAAAATTGCCAATTATAATATCGTGTAAAATTGGCTTAGCATTCTCTCAAACTATATTCATTCTCCTTAAAAAATAAATGATATAGTACTGTTTGAAATCATTTATCCCGACGGTTTTTTTTTTTCCTCAACTGATTAGTTAATTAATTTGAACGAATGAATGAATAATTAGCTGATCAAAATCTTTTCGGATAACATTTAAAAAATACGTAACCACAAATAAGATTTTGAAAACCGAGAAAGAGTATATTGTTCGGTCATTTAATAAATTCATCAAAATTTTTGTATAATTTAGAAGAGAATTCAGTTTCATTGTTGCGATAATTAAAAATTCGCCCACAAAAAATCAAAATGAAAATGAAAGTTGTCTAATGAATCAACATATAAAAATAAAATGATGAAATGTGGCAAATTATATGCAGTGATTATTTCAAGAGTAAAAATATTTTTTCTTTTCAAAATGGAAATTAATCTCAATATTCGTATTTTTCAACAGTTCTTTCATTTTTTTCGCTAATGTTTGACATTACCGCGAATTTTCACTTTAAATGATAAAAATAATTTTTTGAAAAGAAATTTTTGAAATATTCCGAAATATTCCGCAGAAAAGTTTTACTCATTTCTCATTTTCATTTGTTATAACGCCGCAAAAGTATAATTTTTAATTTTTAATGATCAAAATGTAAAGATGAAAAAATATCAGGCCGGAACAGAAATAACTCAAAAAAGTTTTTTTTTTTTTAGAAAAAATAATTGGTTTCTATACGCTAGTGTGGAATAACTTCAAATTAAATTAGCATATTCAATTTAACTTGGATTAGTTCAATCCATATATACGAATTTGTAATTAATTAGGAAAACGATCTGATTGTTTTCAATCACTTCCAATCTTTTGATTCTTTTGAACTGAACTAATTCAAAAGACTAAAAGTAAAAAAAATTCAATTATTTATGAAATCAATATTGGAAAAGAAAGGAAAAGAAAAAAAAAAAAACGAACTGATACATTTTTGGAATAAATTAATTTAGTTCTATTCAAACCAATTCAACTTAAGTTTTGTTTATTTTAATTTAATTCAATTTAGTGCATTTCCGCTTGTTTCAGTTCAATTTATTCAAGACTGTTTTCGTCTAATCCAAATTAATTCAATCTAAAGTATTTCAATTTTTTTATTTAGATTATACATTATGAGTTAGTTAGTAAGTTACTTTATTTGCAATTTTCATTATAATTTCATTTCTTCACAAGCATATTTTGATTCAGTTACTAATTTATTTCCAATTTATTCATTTATAATTTCATTTCTTCACAAGCATATTTTAATTGCTTATACAATATAGAATTAAATGCTAAATATTTAATTTTATGATATACTATCGGAAACATCAAGATATGTATTAAAATTTTGATTTTTCTTTTGCAAAAAAAAAAAAAAAAAGCAAAAAAATAGACAATTAAATTCTGGGAAAGATTGAAGATATATGGTGGGAAAAATGAGAAATTAACTTCTTTAATAAAATAAGATTAGTGAAGAGTGAAATGATAAGATG
Source organism: Onchocerca lupi (assembly GCA_028564675.1). Classification (NCBI taxonomy): domain Eukaryota; kingdom Metazoa; phylum Nematoda; class Chromadorea; order Rhabditida; family Onchocercidae; genus Onchocerca; species Onchocerca lupi. Next base: position 133,549 of record JAOVVO010000099.1, on the reverse strand, counting down.
ACGTCAATGATGAAAAGATGACGTTGAAATTTACGTCAAAATTCTTTTTTTCTCTTTCAAATGAAACTTTTTGTATCATATAATTTCATTTAGTGCAGGTAGCAAATATGCGATGAGTAAGAATTTTCAATCGAGAAATCCCGATGATTCACAGTGATGACAATTTTTCGTCATTTGTTTTAAAATTTCAGAATTTTTCTGCAATACAAAGATGATTCTTTCCCAGAAATACTTCTATCGACTTAATTTACTTTCACATACATTTACAAGGCTTTAACTAATCTGAATAAATTATCTGGCCAACAATTTTGCAACACCTGGCCAAAAGAATCAAAATAAAAGGACTTGAATGTTTAGGCTTAGAAACGACAAACAAAAATTAATTATTAAAATGAATAAAAACTAATCAAATAGATATGAAGCATGATGTTTTAAAATTTCAAATTATTTGACGAAAAACTTTTGAATTGCTAGGGATTTTATCAAATCAAAAAAAAAAAGCAGAGAAATGCTATATAATGCTATCGTTCAAGAGATTCCAATTCCTCGTCAGAAAATCAAATGAAAGATCTTTTGGAAGCAGAAAATAGGTCAAAAAGGTCAAAAATTGCTTAGCTGTTATAAATTGTCTGGAAGTTACTCATAATTTAAAAAAAAAAGAAAAAACATGTAAATCCATTTAAAATCTATATTCCAAGATGAAAATACGTGATTACCTTTGACAATAATTTTTGTTTCGCTATCGATAAATAAGTTGAAATTTTGCGACGTTCATGATAAGATGATGCAGTAAAATTAGAAAAATCAGAAGCAATTCGCTGGTAATTATTATAAATTATGTCATTTTTTTCTCCATCTTATGCTTTTTAATTCAAAACTTCATATAATATTTATAGCGATTGTTGCTTAGAAACAGAGTTGGCAGAAAAAAATTGATTAAATAATTTATTAGAATCATTTCAAAAAATTGCTTCACATATATTTGTTCCCATTAGCAACATCAATCATTAAATCCTTATTATTGCTTTTTTTTTTTTTTCATTTTTATTTTAATTTTAATAAAATTTTATGAATAATAAAATAAGATTTCCTTTTCTCGTTTCATTTATCTTCTTTTTTTTGTCAAATTTATTCATACATTTTAAATTATTTCTTTTGTTATTTCAATGAAACCGATTAACTGATTTCAGTAAATCATTCTTCTTTCATTTGCACTATTTCAATTTATATCCTTAATATTTTTCATTCGTGATTTTATTCCAATTTTTATCCTTGTCGTTTGTCTAAAATAATATCCATTTCCGATTTTCAGTTAATATTTATTAGAAAATATTGTATCAAAAGAATAAATTTTATTTTCGACATCTTTTCAACTTTTGAAAAATCTATCCGAATTTTTATTAGTGATAGATTTGCTAATTTTCAGATGTAACTTTCGTTAGCAAGAGTTTTTTTTTATTAGATTTTATTAATAGACAAAAATTATTTGTTGTTCTTTTTTTCTTTTTGCAATAAATTTAATCCATGAAATTTTCATTTTATGACTAAGTTTATATATAATTTTCAGATAACATACTACATGTCATATATGTCTTATATGGAGAAGTAACAAAATGTTACTGATTGAAAGGATCGAAATATAAGAAAGATTTCCGAAACAAATCTAGAGATTTCTTCTTATGAATTTTTATGACCGTTACAAAATGTCTGAATACTCTTGAGAAAATGTTTTTCCTAATTTAATCTATTTTCGAAATTATCTTTCCCTTAAGAATTGTCTCATTTTGAGAACAATTTCTTAAAAATTTCAAGTAAGCACAAATCAAATTATCGCATTTTGATTGATACAAAAGTATGTGATTCGAAAAATCAACAAATGAGCGAGTCAAACTTGATAAAAAAAAATGGACGAAGGATTCTAGAATTGTAGCCTTTTTTTCAAAAAATCGATGCCACTCATCGGTGTAATATCAAAATTGTAATTTTTTCTAGTTGAATCGTTGTTTTCCGTTGTTTTTTTCTTCAACAACTGAAAAATATTGTTGAATTCTGTTTATTTTCCTATTTCTCCCCGAACTTCTATTTGATAATCACGTTTTTGGTACATAATATATACGTATTACGCGTAATTCGTATTATAAAATACGTGTCATAACACCAAAACTATCATATTTGGAAATCTGCTCGAGATGTAAAGGAAACATTCTAAGTGGTACAGAATTTGATGACGAATATAGATTTTGCGTGATACATGTAGTAGGCAAAAAAATACGTGTAACTTACCGTAATTCAAATGAATTTTACACTTACCGTAATACAAATGAATTTTACCATTTTTCGCTTATCAAAATTGCATTTAATTTCATATTTATGCTCTCAGTTCAGAGCATTTATGGAGCGCTTTTTGACCTTGGATGGGCGCTGTTGTTGATACTGATATTGATAAATTAAGAAATTCGTTTTTAATAAAATTATTTACAGTCACAATTCATCCCATTTCATATCTGTTCATAATTTGAAATATTTTAATCTGAATGATATTCATAATAAGTCTCAACTTAAAGTTTCAAAGAGCTCAAAATTCATGAATTTTTCCAAGGTTCAGAAGAAATTATGCAATAACTAAATAGTAATCATATGCATGAAAACTAATAATTTAATTTTAAGATTGAATGGTACAATCATATTTTGATTGCGTATAAAGAAAAATTAAATGTCGTTAAGTATTTACTTTTATCATATATACTATCAAAAATATCAATGATAAGTCTCTAATGATACTCTGATGATACTGGTACAAATACCGTACAAATACTAGAATCATCATTCTAAACTCTACTAAATGTGTCTGAAATGCCACTGAATTTAAGAGGATGGCTTTTGTAAAAAGGCGAATTGTTAGTAAAATAATCATTATCATCACTAATGTGAGAGAAAGACAAAGAATTACTAGACAAATATATGACTTATCATGCAATTTGAGAATGTTTTATGGTATTATTACTTGAAGAATTGTTGTTTTTATGATCAATTTTGGCTAAGGCATTAATGAATTTTTAAAATATTTTTGAAACGATTTTCAAAATATATTCAACAAATGCGGAGTTTCAAAGGCTAATTCTCCGTCTTCTATTCAGAAGAAATTGCTCAAGTCAAACGATCAAAAAATAAAAGAGACAAAACACAAAGTATATTTTCTAATGTATTTGCATGCAGATGTGATACGAACGAATTCGTACATTTGTTTTCGCAGAAATGAGCGTTAAAATGTGCATGCGAAAGTTTCGCAACCAATTTATTTCTCTTTTCTTTTTCTTTGAGCTTTTCATGCAAACATTACCATTTTTTTAATTCGTAACTTTTCCGTCAAGCTTCGTTTGCCAGAGTATAGAAATTTTATTTCTTTCATTTATAGAATATTTGTTCTGAATATTATCACGTAAATTTTTATACATTAAACAAAGATATAAATTATCTTATTACGATAATTAATTCCAAAATTTGGCAAGATTAAATGCAAAATATAAAATGAAAGGATGAATTAAAATTTAAGAATTTACTCCACTTATTTTATTATTTATGATTAAAATTATGATTCATTTCAGACTTATTTCTTGAACGATAAGATAATTCATTTTGTTAATGAAGTAAGTAAAAGTGAAGAAATATATCGAAACGAAATTGAAATCAATTTGACATTTAAATAATATCAGTCATTCGTCTTAAATTTGATGTTCTATGTCATTGCTCATATCGTAAGAGTATTTCTGTTTTGCATTTTCCGATGCTCTAAACAATGTCGTAATTTCAGGTCTCAAAGTTACGATTTCACAAAAAATCACAGAATGTTTACAGAATTATTATTTTATTGCATTCTTCCAGTTCTAGCATTAGCACAAAGTAAGGCTATTCTTTTGTCTAACTATTAATCATAAAATAAGGTAAATTTATTCCGGTGACAAGACTTTAATAGGAAAAATCAATCTTCAATCGTGAAATAAATTTAATTTTCTGACATAAAGATATTCAATTTCGTCGTTTGAATATGTTTAGCTTTACCACCGATCAATTTTTGAAGTATATTTTGCTTCAAAGTTCGATTTCTTGTTCCAGATACACTAATAGATGAAGCAAATGAATATAGGCAAGACTTATGGCCATATATGGATGATACGGAACAATGGCCAAATGATTTATCTAATTTGGTTCGTTTCTAACTTCTTTTTTTTTTTGCTCTGAAAAGCTAGCTTTAAAAATCTGATATAAATTTCATAAATATTAGTGTAATAAAGGTGGTCATTGTCGATATTTCAAATCTATCCAATTTGAGTAATTTGATATCTTGGAACAGTGAGATGCAGCAACCACTGAACAATGACAAAGCAGAATAGTAAGAAATATATCGCCAAAGTTTGAAGTATATCAATAAGAAATATCAATTACTACTTAACAGTTGATTACTAGATATTGGCTATAATCACAATCCTTTAACTAAATAATTATGATAGCTGATAATAGCAATTTTATGATATGATGCATTCTTGTTTGCATAATAATGATAATTCGAATGTTGATGATAGTAATAACAATGAGAAAATAATTTAAATAAGTCGATTGGATAAGTCATTGACAAGTGGTAATGCTTGATAAGTATTAACAGAGAATCGAACAATTCGAATATAATGAGCGCATTTGTCTTATCAGTCAAAATGATTATTTAGATCACAGAAGAGATTAAAATCTTCAAATAATCAGCTTAAATAAGCCAGTCAAAATTCGGCAGATGAAAATAGTATTGTCGTTTTTTTCATAAAAAAAGATCTCTGCAAAAAAAAAGAATTTTACATCAATTCAAAAAAAAAAAAAAAAAATCTTGTAAAATTATAGCTGTACTACGATCCACCTCTGAAACGTTGGGCAAGCCAGTTGAGATTTGGTAAACGAGTAAACTGGGCCAGTAAAGTTCGTTTTGGATGATAATAACACGACATTGTAACATGACGCTTCAGCAATGAATTGAAAGTTACTCATCTCTTTCTGCTTCCGAAATTTGCTAAATGAAAAACGATTTATTTATTTTCCTTTTCAATGTGAATATTCCTAATAAAAAAAAAAAAAAAAAAAAAAAAAAAAAAAAAAAAAAAATAGTTCATTTTCCTCTGTCATTCCAAACTATTATCACCTAAATCATTCATTATTTTACTATCAAATCTTACAACTTAACTTCTCACTTTCTCAAAGTTTCTTTTAAAAGCATAGTCTGTTATGCAAACTTTCATGCCAACAGGAAATTCTTATTTTCGGAAATGAATTTCTCGAATGAACAGATTGTATGTAATGAATAGATTAGCATTAATCTTACATTACAATGCATACTAAATTGTTTCAAATGTTTTTGAATAAAGCATCGAATTTTATGTTATGCTATTTTTCATTTACAGAGAATGATTGATCTCTTGTATTCAAAGACAGTATTATCAATCATTTAAGAATTTAGGGCGATAATATTTTCAGGAAAAAGAAAAATATTGATGATGAATAAGCAGATCGTGACAAACATTGCCCTACATTTAGCAGTCTTTATTTCCATTTATTGAATTATGACAATATGTCAGATTTTCCCTTCTTCGGTTGGCATGAATCGGATTGTCCTCATTTCTGAAAAAGTATTTAAGACTACAATGTCCGCTATACATACCGCTGCAGAATTCAGATTTTATTTCGAATTTCTCGTTTTTCTCCGGCTATAACTCGATAGTTCATAGTCATAAATATCCTGTAAAATGATAATTCCTTCCATTTGTCATAAGAAATTAATGCAAAATCATTCTGGACCATTAAAAACATTTCGACCGTTGCCACATTAAAAAAAAACACGACCACAAAGTAATGACTTCAAAATCTGTAAGAAAAAAGTGCTAATTGCAAAAAATCCCCATGTATTTCTTGTTTGCATCGGAAATGTTTAGCGACAGCAGATGAGTTCCGATTTATGAGATACAGATTGGAAACGATGCAAATTGCATACCGGATTTTTTAAATCTGAATCCCACGATAAAAATTACCGAATAACGAATATATATCACTATAAAAGCCGAAAGATATAACGAGAAGAAGACGGTAATTATATCAAGCTGATTCCAAGCTAACATGACATTTGTTTTTTATCCTTGATCCCATCTAGTGCACCTGATAAATGATTCCATTTTTACATTATCAATGTGTTACATGGATATAATTGACTTTGACTGATTTGTTTTCAATATTTTTTAAAAATTCTCATGCTATTGCTTTTTATTATTTTATTCAAAATAAAAAGCATACAGCATGAAATGAATGTTTTAATTCTAAAATTAATTATGCCAGCAAAAAGAAGAAAAGAAAAACTAAAAATAGGCGTAATAAATATCAGAATCATTATTATCAACATCATTCTCATAAACATCAAATTATACAGCAGAACATTTACAACATGATAATCACATACAAGGGTTTTTTAAATTTTTCATTAAGTCAAGAAGAACTTAGTTCTCAAGATTGAAGGATTTAAATATCAGATTGTTTACTCATAGTATGCAAAAAAAGAGTCTTTATTGCATAATATTATATTATAAAATAATTAATAATGGAAGTGAATGAAGTAATGCACAGCACAAGCCAAAATTACTCCAAAAAAAGTGAAAGAATGGACAAATTAATACTATTAATTGCTTATGGTTAATTTGAAATCCTAATTCAGTTGTTTAAAAAATAATTTTTGGCTAAAAAAATTCTTTTTTCGAAATGTTTACAATAAAAACTCATGTCAGTTATCTCACCAAAAGACCTTTGATGATCCAAGGTTATTTTCTTTTCCGATTTTATTTTCTTTTCCGACCATTTGCTTTTTTTTTCCCCAAACCTTATTCATTTATAACTTAAATAGTAAATCACCAGGAAAAAATCTCCCAATTCTGTTACAAACTGACATGTGAAAGAACATTCCTTTGTGAAAATACCATTTTTTAGTACTGTCAAAGAATACCGGACTCAAACAGAAATGCCTTTAGGCATATTTAACTCAACCTAAAGAATTTTGAAGAGATCCTAAAGTGAAAAACAACAAATACAACCAAGCCTATTGTAAGCCCGAAAATCCTGAATTACAGAATTGTAAAAGATCTAAAAAAGGGAAAAAATTCACGTTGACCGGAGTTCTCATATGATAACATCGATAAAAAGAAATTAACCAATATATCAACAGAAATCATAGAGATACATAATTAGCATGAAATTTAATTGCTTAAGTTCGAAGCACCATCAAGCATTATCATTTGACGTTTAATTATTCAAATCCTTTAAAAGTACTAAAAATCTATGATCTTAATCCAGAATTAGATGACATTTATCTAAAACCCTGACTGCACAATTAATGCCATATTCCCAACATTAACACATATAACCCTGGTTTAAGATCTAGACAAGATTACAACCTCATATGATAGAATTATCGAAAAAATTTTTTTGAGACATTTATTAGAACTGAAATAGCATGATTAGGATTCCTAAAAAGTCTGCAGCAAATTTATACAAGAAGAAGGCCTTAAAGAACAAATACCTGAAGGAATAAACGGGGAAAGAGAAGAAAATCAACAACAAAGCTAGCAGGTAAATAAAAATTACCTCTGCACTAAGTGCATAATTTGACGAATTGTCTGCTCAAACTGAGGTATAATATGTTGTTCAGCCTGCATAACTTCATTAGAGGAAGACGAAGAAACACACTGTCGTAATTGACGGATAAATACATCCATACGATTCAGCAACTCACTGAAATTTAAAAATAAATGCAAACAAATTTAAACTCAACTCGTATAAACTCAGTTTAAAAATTGCAAAAAGAAAAAGATATGAACTACAATAATTTGGACTTAATCACTGAATCTAAGAAGCGGTTTAAGAAAATAAAGAGGATAATGGTACAATAAATTTGAGAATCATATGAAAGGCGGCTCCTATGATAGATAAGATAATAATATAAATAGAAAAGATAAGATAATAATATGTTTTGGAAAAAGAAAAAATATTTAATAGTTTTTGCTTATCAGCTAAATTTTTTGCCCATAAAAAAAAATAAAAAAAAAAAAAAAAAAAAAAAAAAAAAAAAAAAAAAAACTATTTTTCAATTAACAGGAAAATAAAATAGGTTATAGACTTTAACGCCTTTTAAGCCTCTGTTTTGATCTTACTTTTACTAATCTTCTTTGCGAAACTGATGTAATTTTAAGAAGGTGGAAAAGGAAAATCATATAAATACTTATACTAAATTGTGGATATTTAGAAAGATACCAGGGGTAATGTCAACAGAAAATATAGAAATATTGCAAAATTAAGTTTTATAATAAATTACTTTTTACTGAACAAAATAACAATGATAACTATGATCTATACAACGGTGAAAGAGACTTTGAGAATATTTTTGCATTTTCACACCTTTTTCTCTCCTCTCTTCAGGATTTGATAAGAACTAACCGATAACGAAATTTTGAATGTGGAGAAATATTTTCAGCATAAATTGCGCACAAGTGATGAAACTGTTGCATCAAATCACTCAGTCGGATCAATAATGCATGTTGGCCATCGGTATAATTGGCATGCTGTCCTTTGACCTGACTAACACGTTCGTTACGCAGATCACAAATACAGCTTTCCAGGCGTCGATATAAATCCAACAGCGAATCTCGGCTTACCTTAAGTTATTTAAATGATAAATGGTTAACTATATATGCATAAACATAAAAGATAAAAGCTTACTAAAAATAAACATAAAAGCTTATTTATACATCTCTAAATGACAAATTGAAAATAAAACAAAAGCAGTATGATCACTTTTTTAAGATTCAGCTTAATTTATTCCCCTCATTCAGAAGTTTTCAAAGTTGGGACTTTTTATTAGTTTTAATTTAAAGTTTTCTAGTTCGATGTTTGCTCTAGTGAAGTCAGTTATTATCAAAAAATCTCCACACAATCTCTACGTGAATTACTATTTGGAAGCTGATTAAAATATTTTACTAAAGCATACTTACAGCAGGCTTATTGCTTTCTCGGGCGCTGGAAATTGAACCATCTGAACTGGATACCACACCATCTGTACCGGCAACATTTTCCATCATCGAATAACGTTTCTCGCCAGCACGAAGAAGCGGTCCTAAAATTCGAACCTCTATACACGCATTTAGATAAATATAAATTAATTTAATTATGGCATGGATCGTAAAACTGCAATTACTTTTTATCAAAATTACAAAAGCACTGTTCTAAAAAACTATAATTATACATTTACAACGATAAGAAAAGATAAAAAAGTCCTTTAAGTGATCCATCCCAATTAATTGAACCCGAATCCTACTAACATTTTCCGTTAAAATAAAATTTGATCTAATCAAAGTATGAAAAATTGCCTTTAGAAGATGCTGCAATCAGATTTGGATTACCCATTTTTTCGAATTTTGAAGTGAGATCACGAAGTGACTGAGCTCGTATCATGCTGCCATTTTGCTCGAGCTCGTCTGTTTCATTGCAGTCAGGCACTGTGGGGTGAGCTGCTACCTTAGATCGTAATTTATTCAATGCACTGCCATTATTCACATCACTACCAGCAATGGCTCTTTTTGACAGTATCACAGAACTGGCCTGAAATATCAAATAGGTCGATAACTTGGATAAAAAAAGCTTGACGATGGCCTGCATCAAAGAAAATTCAATTTAATAATATAGCATCAAAGCATTATATTAAACAATATACGGAACATTATATATGATGGTCTTTTGAAACAAGCTGTATATAATATACTGGATATTCTTCGAGATATTTCGTCATGGAACATATAACATCTAACAACAGCCAAAATCAGGAATCAGACAAAAATTTAAATGATATGCTAGAAAAGACTTATTTTAATTGATCTTTGCAGTGTGGAATAAGCTCTGGGATGTAGTTTAGTCCCTGACCTTTGCGCCAAAGATTCATTTTCCAATTGTTCCGGTTGTACTATCACTGCTGAAAAAGTGAGTGATAAATTTATTTTCCACAATCTCCCCCAATTCTTTCCGAAAATTTAAAGCGAAATAGATTAATCTAATTGAAAAATAATGGTATTCGCAAAAAATATCGCATAATTTTAGAATTAAGAAATGATGCAATGGTATAAAAAAAGTCAAATACCTTGAATTCAACAAGTAGTCAGAAAGTTGAAACGAAATATTAAGCAGTAAAGATCTTAATCTTCTGGACAAAAATCAATAATTTACTGGAGAAAAAGTACCTTTACTGGAATCATCATCGGATGATTCACTACTTTCAACATCCGGTTGCATCGAAAACGGACGATGATGTTGTAGCGGGGCAACTTTCTGTGTTATCAATGTCCGTACTCGTGCTGTTTCGATATTGATCGGTTCTCGTCGTTCGGCAATCCGACTAGAAAAAAAGTTAATCGAATGGCGCACATACAACATCCCAATATCAGATTTTAAAGACTTCTAAAAACGAACTGGGCAGCATAAAAATATATTGAAAATGCGGTCGTTTTAATTACGCTAATTTCTCATTCTTCCTTAAAATTCAAATTGAAAAAAAAAAAAAAGACATTAAAAGTCAAAATCTTCATAATTAATCCCTATTTATCAAGGATTTGAAACGCAATTTTCTCCTTGGCATTTTTTTCCTCAACCCAATAAATTTGCTTATTTTTGCAGGAAATTGAGAAAAAAATCCGAAATAAAACAAAAAATTCAAATTTCTGGAGAAATATTTGGAGGAAAAAAAACCAAAAGTTTACATTATCAATCTCAATGAAAAAATAATCTGTTAATGATAAAATATTCCCACAAAGATAATTATCTGACATATCATATCGGAACTATTTGCTTCAAAAGTTAATCTTTAACTCATTGGCCCATTTACAAAAGCGATAGTGCTTCTCCTACAATATCATTAACATAAAAAAAAAGAAGCATACTTTTGTTGTTTTTCAACTGAATTTCGCTTTTCCACATGCCGTAGTTGACGTATTCGTGCTCGCAATTCATTTTCCCCGACATCCTGAGTTCGACCATCTTTTGAGGTGGCATTATTGGTGACGACAGTTTCAGCACCAACTTCGCGTGGTAAATTTTTGGACTTTAATGATCGTATGGCTGCTGTCTTTTTTCTCTGTGACCATTGCTCCCCCTGCTGTTTCGGTACATCATTCAGCTAAACTAATTAATTAACCCATGTATGAAATGGCAAATAGAATTTTTTCAACTCTATTTAACTTGAATTGAATGATTTTCATCATTTTTAATCACAACTGAAAAAAAAAAGAAAAAAAAAACTGGAACCATAATTATGGAGATAATCTCGTTAAAAACGATTATAAAAAATTAACGACAATTTAACTAATGGATGGATTAAATGAAACGATTTAACATCATTCCTTATTAGAAAATCTGTGCAGGCCAAAATTATTCTGTAACTAGGTGTAGTAAACTGAATATTATACCGAAAATAACAAACTTGGTGTTGAATAAAATTCTTCTACTTCTAAACTTCTTGAAAATTTCAACCTCCTGAAATTCTCAATTATACCTTTTTCAATTTCGAATCGGTTTTTGCAATCACTGCTATCGATGGTTCCACTCTTTCCGCTATACTTGTCATGCTATTAACATCAGAAAGGCGAGAAGCGACAGCTACCGGAGATTCTGATTTGGTTTTTTTCAGACGTTGCTTCAATTGCTGTAGCAACTCATTTTGGCCAAAATTAACACTTTCGCTCATTGCTTCAGAAGCATTTCTGAAACTGGAAGAAATACAGTAACAGTAACAATGACAACAACTGAATACATTCTGAAAAGATATCTTGAAGAAAAGAGGTGAAGAACTTTTTAGACAAAACAAGATAAGATAAATCAATAAGGGCAATAAAGTTAGGTGAGATTCCATTCTTATTTTTATCTTATTATTTTTGTGATCAATAGCACTTTTCTTGCAAATGGTGCTGTAAGACAGTACTGAACTGAAAGTAGATGACTGTCGATAAAGTAAGCTGATGTAAGATATCTATTATACCTTTAATTTACTTCAGCAATGTCCATTTCAGTACTATCTTGCAAAACCGGACAAGAAAAAAGTAAAACAAGAAAAATTAGGATGTATACTTAAGTAAACTAAAACTAATTGAAGTAAGATTTCGTTGAAGTATGATCAGTAAGATAAAATAAAAAACTAAAATAAGACATGCAAAAACAAATTCTGTTTCGAGTAAAGCAAAACTGAATGAGATGAAAAGAAAAAACCTAGAAATTTTGTAGACCATAAAGAACTTGGCAAAGGCGACAGAATAAAAATAAAAACAAAGACTTCGAAAATTTTTTGAAAGACTTGAACTACAGATGTGAAAAAATTCATATGAATAAACATCACTTTGCCAAAAAGAAATTTTTAATGGCCTGAAAGTTTCCGGAAAAAGTTGAAATTCTGCGATCGAATTTTGTAGGAAAAAATAATAATCTGTCATGAAAAAATTCTAATCTATGAAATTGCTGAAATTTCAAATTTTTTCTTCACTTACCTATTCCAGTAATTACTGCAGGAAACTGGAATCGCATCCAATGAATCATCCGATAGGCCACCACTATACTCACCACTGGCATTCGGTGATTGATCAGTATCCTCCTGCAATGACATCGATTCCAGGTATGCATCGATTCGAGCATTTTTCGGCATGGTACCAAATTTACTGACTGCTTTACGTAAATTTTTCTCTGCTAATGGCGAAACCAACACATCACATGTTGGTGTACTATCTGCAATTTGTCAAATACTAGAATTGATGACTGAAATGCAAATGATTTAAAGAAATTATAATTTAAATTGAAGTTTAAATGGACGAGATGACGAGACTGAAACTTCATTTTTATGTACAATCTCATATACAATCATACAAATTCTTTTTAGACAATTCGACTGAATGAAACGAAATTCTTCCATTGTTATGATTTTAAAAAATAATAATTATTGCTTTAATTTAAAGAGCTTTAGGCAATTTCCAATTTCATTCAACTGAAATGAAATGAATCTCACAAATGATTAGATTGAAATTCGAAGTTCGCATGCTTCTGCTTGCTAACATTATCAAAGTTTATACTAACCTAATTTTTGCAACTTTGGCTTTGCAGATGATGGCGGAATCGGCAACGGCAGGTTACGATGAGTTGCTTTCATCCTAGCCGTATCCCGAATATCACGTGTACTGCTGCATTGAGTAGCTGTAGAAGAGTTTGACGATGTAGCTCCGATATAACTATCTTGATTTCGCGGTGGTGGTGGTGGGAATTCGATAGTAGGTGGTGGTAACGATGTACTGGTTGATGAAGAGCAAGTTGCTGGTACCGCAGTACTCACATTTCCACCACCACTATTATGAATGTTTGAGATACGTGGTGATGCTACTGGTACAACGCTCGACGGAATACTGATGCAATCATTGCCTATCGCAGTGCGATGAGATGATGATCCATGACAACGTAACGATGTGCGTGAACGCTCTAACTGTTTGTCAACCTAAAAAAAATTTCACTCTAGTGCCTAATCAAGTTATTAAGAAACGTCATAAGTCGAAATATTTTTGGAAATTTTCAGAAGAAAAAAACTGCAACTCTTTTTCTTCCCTTAATTTAACCAACCTCTTCATCAATATTAGACTGTGGAAAGAGAGATTCCAAGCTGGCATGGATTTCTTTGAAACGTGGTCGATCACTAGGTGACCAATTCCAACATTGCAACATCAGCCGGTAAACTGATGGAGGACAACCTTCAGGAGCATCCATTCGAAAACCCTTTTCCAGCAATCCGTAAACACTGTTCAACTCAACACCTGGATATGGACTCATCCCATAGGTAGCGATTTCCCATAACAGCACACCGAATGCCCAGACATCACTTTTAGTACTGAAACAATAAGATTATGCACAAGGTCGAAAGGAAATAATTTTGTCAATAAAAGTATTAATGTTGCATGTATAAAATTTTACATCCCAAAAGATGTTCGAAAAAAGTTAAAACTTAATGTGATGAATTTAAAACCAGATAATTACATCATCCGTTATACTATCAGTTACAATATAATCCATTGTCCGTATCTTTTCTATCTCGTATATGGTTATTAATGATAATCCCAAAGAAATATAGGATAAAGCATTTTACCTAAATGTGTTGTAAGCAAGACCTTCTGGTGCAGTCCATTTGATCGGGAACTTAGCTCCAGCATGAGCAGTATATGTATCTTCTCTCATAAAGCGTGCAAGACCAAAATCGGCAACTTTGACAACATTTTCTTCAGCTACCAAACAGTTTCGTGCAGCCAAATCGCTGGAAGATTTTAACTATCCTTAAGAGAACTGTGCCATAATTATTTTGTCATATATATTAAATTAATGCTCATTACCACAAAGAAACCTAAAACTTTCGTGCATTTATTAATTAAGCTATACTAACAGTTAAAAGAGTGAATTTCGTAACAGACGAACCAAATACAGCTTAACTTTCAGAAAAATTCATTTATTTTAATTTTTCAACTATTGTTGAAAAACTAATTTTAAATTTTTCAGTAAATTTACCGATGGATAAAATTGCGTGACTCAAGATAGGCCATTCCAGATGCGATTTGCGTAGCCATATACATTAGCACTGTTGGTGATAATTTCTTATCACATTTCCTAAATAGCCAATATCTAGTAGATTGAGATATAAATTGCCTTTTAGTTTCTGAATTTAAATTATTCAGTTTACAGCTTAAATGACTTGGAATAATCAATTTATATAAACAGTAATAAGCGAAAAAATTTTCTTATATGCTGATTCATATGGATATGTAAAGCACAAAAACAGATTTCACTTACTGAAGAAAGTATCTAAAGCAATAATTGGAAGCGAAGTTAATCGTGGTAATAATTAAATATGTGAACTCAGATCAAGTATTATATTCTTTATAATAACAACTATGTTCAATATCTAAAATTTTATAAAATTAAGATGTCGAAATTTCAAGTGAAATTGGAGCATAAGTAGAATTCGGCATTTCAAAAAGCATTCCAAATTTTTGTATTTCAATATCAGATAATAAAATATATATATAAAATCTACTGCAGAATTTATGTCACGAACCTGAGATAATCGAGCAAATTTCCTCTATTCATATATTCGGTAATTATGTAAAATGGTGGTTCACGAGTACATACTCCCATCAATTGTACCAAATTCGGATGATGTAAATCTTTCATAATGGCGGCTTCCGCCAAAAAGTCGTGCAACGCCATTGCCTCTTCCTGAAAATATCAATATTTTCGGATATTTTTAAAAATTATGGTGTTGGAATCATAAGGTAACATTTCATAATGTAACATATGGATCATAATGTTACATTTCCAAAGAACTTCAGACTAATCGCGAAGATATTATCAAATTTATTAGTGCATAGAGTTTGGCAATGCAAACTGTCAAACTTCAAAATAACTAGATTAAAAAGAAAGATTCACACTACCATCTCAGCTTTTTTTAAAAAATTGATAAACAGTCTGAAATAAAAGATTGAAAGGAATTTCCATATTTGGAGATCTATGAAATAACAAATTCTGATGAATTTGACTGCTTTGATTGAACTAAAAAAAGATACTTACTTTCAAAGTTTTTACAGCAACAACTTTTTCATGCTTTTTCCAATAACCCTCATAAACATCGCCATATTGTCCACCTCCTAATTATACAAAATTAGATGAAGAAAAAGTGAAAAAAAAAAAACGCATTGAAAGTTATTTAATAGATGAAAAAATATGAACTATACGGAAAGGAAGGACAAGTCCTAATTTTTATCATTATCATAAAATACACAATATTCTGTTTACTCCAAGAATAACAAGAAAATTAAAAAACAAAAAAAAAAAAAAAAAAAAAACACACCAAGTTTACTTCGCATGATAATTTCCGACCTTTCCACTTCCCATTCATCCGGCTGGGTTGGTGATAATGAAAATACCATAGGTGGTCGTTCCTTCTTAGGTGCCGGATACAATAACGTACAAATGAGGCCGTCCGCATGAAGACTATGATGATGGACCAATTCACCCAGTGTTTTGAATTTACTTTCTTGAGTTATGTATAACTGTAAGTGACCATAAAATTTATAATAAATATTCGAAAAATTGTTTGACTGATGAATGCAGAAATGGATATATTAAGCATACAGAGAGAGTGATACAAACGCGAACAACTCAGCTTTACAAATCTCAACTTGATAAAACATATCACTACATTTTCTATTATTCCAGGTCTGAGGAAAGCTATATATGTTTCAGAATGAGGTAAATATCAGGATATTTTGTAACCAGATAAACATATAATTCCAAAAACGAAAACCTAAGTATTAGATCAGCTAATAATTAGTAATGACGAAAAAAATTTTATTAATTTGTAAATATGGTGAAGACAGATAAAATCTGATAAATTCGAGCAGATAAGTGAAACATGGATACCTAAGCAAATATTTAATTAAGTAATGGCAAGAGTAAAAACGCAAACTAAAAAAAAAGAAAAAAATGCAAATTAAATACAAAGAAAAAGTGAAGAAATTAAACATACAAATAGGAAGTTTTAAAAATTCTCAAACTATTATTGAAATGTTTCAAAAATAAAAGGAAAAAAGAAATATGGAGACAAAAATTTACCCAATCGTTACGATCCACTGAAATCCGATAGTGATAAACGCGACCATCATGTCGCACTGAAATTGAAAATTGTCCGATACTGGTTTCCGATTCACGCACCAAAAAGCTACCGCTAATACCGGAACTTAATAGGTATTCACTTTCGCTTCGGCTTACCTTTCCATGGTACCTGAATTTATTATAACAGTAATTAATAATTTGTAACGACAAAAAAATTACTGTGCCTCATCACATCAATTAATCATTACATTTCATCATCCGTTATTCTACTAACATCAGATTTGAGGCGAAAAAATAACTATAAGCAAAATGACGCATATTAATGAAAGAGCTCCACATTGCTAACAATCAATTATCTTCTCATAGAATATTTGTAATTAACATAAAACGAAGACCACTTTTAATTGTTTTTAAGCGTTTCTAAAAAGTTCCTGTATTAAGTTCATCCAAATCTATCTACCGATGAACAGAAAATGAGTTATCATGAGTACTCAAATTTATCATAATTTACTCAAAAATGCCCTCTAGGGTTACCTCATTAAATTTCATAAATTCCTGAATATTCTGCATTTTAATATACCTATAATTAAATTTTGATTACATTAAACAATCAGCAAAACATTTAAATCAATTATCATTTACTAATCTTCTACATTACTTATATCTTTTCACAACTTTACTGTAGTCTTACAAAAGTATGATATTATAAACCATGAATGCTTTTCCAGTGAATTAGACGGTGCAATGTAAGACGATGGTACCCAACCGATGCAACCAGTACGTCTCGAATTTTCACGTCGAGTATTCACCAACTGCGCTTCACACCATTCGCCAGCTTTATTATGACCAATCACCCGTATATGATCACCTGAAATATGATTGACGTTGACACAAATGAAATCAAAATAACCAAATGAATTACCTTAGCTAAACAAAGTGGCTTGCATTTAAGGACTAAATGAAAAACATCAACTGATAAGTATGTTTTTAAGCGTTATATATCAAATAGTTATGATCAAGAAGAAATGAATGTAGATATTTAAAATGGATATGCCCCACGGTAGTAATTTCACTTCCTGCAGACTTCAATATGTATTTAGGGTCAAGTTATTTTTTTAGTTCTCGGAATAATTCGCTTAAAGAAAATAATGAACAAGTACATAAATAACCTATATATAATATGTAATTTCATTGAAAAAGCTAATCATCTCATTTTAAAATGCTTCAAAAATATGCACTGAATTTTTGTGGAGTTAAAATATGAAAAATTCAGTAAAAATATGAAAAAAAATTTAGTGAAAATATGAAAAAAAATTCAGTGAAATTATGCACTGAACTTGCTAAGCTTTTACCAACTCTAGATTCTATGCAAACACATCATTTTCCACATGAAAAATTATAAAATATGCGAATGACCATGCAAAATGATTATAACCTAGCAATCTCAAATAGTCAACTGTTCTTTTTTACTTTTTTAAATAGTGGATAAATTTTCATGAATTTAGCAATGCCATTGATTTCATCTATCTCATAGATCCTGAATACATCAAAATCAATTTAAGAGATATGAAGTCGAATCAAGCTGATAAAATTACCTTCTTTGCAATAGTTCCAAGTAAAACATAATTTAGCCTAGTAAAGTACCAAGATGTCAAATGTTATTTAGTAAAAGTTTAATCGAACCCAATTTTGACAAAGCTAAAAAGCGTTTACTTAATCAATTAATGTTGAAATATTTGCAGATCCAATTATAAATAACATCCATCACCACTTTGCGACTATGACGAACTATATTTGTGGGAATCCCCTTATTTCAATTACAAAAAAAAGTGATTTTCAAGATATATAATACCACTACAACATCATTCCTTTGTTACTCATGTTGTTTAATTACTTATAATAGTTTTGGAAGAGAACCTAAATAACAAATATTGCGAAGGCCAAAAGCATAAAATCTCAAGAGAAGAATCAATACTTCTACAACAGTAATTATCTTTATCTGTTTACAACAATAATTTCAACTAACACTGATTTTAAAAATAAATCAAACTGACCTTTTTTAAGTGAAAGTTGCTCTTCGCCAACACCATGAAAATCGTATAGCGCAACAAATAATGAATCATTTTCGCTACTTGCTGATCCATTCAACAGATCTTCTCTGGAAAAAATGGATGGAATGGATATTACATACTTTTGTCAATAAAATTTATTTCCATTTGCTTTTTAAGTAAAAAAGAATGAATGCTTTCCCATAATAATGTCTAACCATAGATGATGCCTTCAAACAACAAAAACATCCCAATATAGAGAATGCGGGGAGACAGGATAGAAAAAAAGGCCAATAATTATTTACTGTGATCAGATAATTTAATTATCTAATTCGGAATCTAACCAGCTGATACAAGATGTTTCTTTTCAGCTGTAATTTCCGAAGGATACTTCCGAATCAGTGATAAATTTGACAAAAAAAAAAAAAAAAAAAAAACTTCCACACAAACATACAGATAAGAAAGAGATAAAATCCGAGAATCACTCGCCATCCGGAAGTATCGTGACAGCAATAGTAACCAATGACGGGTCAATAGAAATGCATTTTCAGCTTTCTGGGACAACGAAAAGATATGAAGAGAAATAAGAAAAGGGGAAGAAAAGAAATAGAGAATGTCAGAAAGAAGGATTACTACTATCAAAAGAAGTCCAGGCTTCGCTATTTTCACGATTCATTAACTCTTAAATTGCAATCAGCTAAAATTTGTTGATTCCCTTCTTATATTCGACATAAAGTTGTCAGCAATTTTTATTTGTATTTGATTATTAGTTATTTCGAATATTAGCTATTCTCTACGTTTCAATTACGGCATTATTAAGTAGGGAATAGATAAAGAGTGAATGAGAAGAAAGTGGAAGGAGATTCCCGGGATTATCCAGGATCAAGCTTACTTGATAAATACTAAACTCTAAAACAAAGAATTTATGAGGCAAGAAGCCATCTCCACTCTTAAATATTTGAAAGACTTAAACCATCCATTTGATCTGATTATAGGATATTTATCGATTTTGGTGAAATGTAAATTAGTTACCTGGATGACCATCTAGAAGAATCGTACTGAAGAAAGCGATGATGATGATGCTTATGATGCGCTAGAAATGTATCAACAGAAGACGGTCGATGGTCCATTTCCGTCGGATTGCTGAAGTTTTCACAGCATGGACTTCCACTACGCCAATCATAGGATGAACTATCGAAGCATGCTAAAAGGAAAAAACACGTCACTTTATGATACCACTTCTGATACCACAAATGTATTATCATATCATAAGTTTATCATCTCATCAATGCATTCAGTATAATTAACGATTTGCAGAGATTGAAATTTTCCTTTGAAATTTAAAATTTATCGTAAAAAAATTATTTTATTTCATTGCATTTTTTTTTTTTTTGAACAGTGATAGAATACGATGATACGACGTGATATTCTTCGAAGATAAAACATTGTTTGTAACAATTCAATGTAAATTTGTAAATTCCGAATCCACAAACAAAAATTTATAAACAAAAAATTCTTCATAAAATAAATTAAACAAAGCATTTCCACCTCTTATCAATCTTAATCACTTAACAAATGAGCAAGTCAAAATAAATTTTCGAAAAAAGCCATTAACTATTGCATCTTTTCCTTACTGATATGATAAGATGAGAAACAATAAAGAATTTCAAGAATACAGCCATAATTGGCAAATTTTGGATAATTTATTAAATTTGCATAATTCACTAAACGAACAAGAAAAATGAAAACAACCATCAAAAATTTTTGATACATTATGGTATAAAAGTGATTTTTCACTTGACTGAATTCTCTCTCATATCAATGAATGGAGGGAGAGAGAGAGGAAGGGGGAGAGAGAGTAAAAAGAAAGAGAATTGGAAATAGCGGCCGTTATTATTATTGAGAAAGGAATGAAAGAGTGAATTTTTCCATAAGAATCATGAGCGATTAACCTTGCACACCATATCAGCCAGATATATCACAATTATTTCAAGCTTCCATCAATTTTTGCTAGGCCTAAAGAAGGTCTGGAAGAAGGAAGAAGAAGATTTGTTGTTAGGTCTGAGCTAAACTCATACAAATTATTTCCTTTTCTTTCAAGCAATTTTAGTCACAATATGACTATTGGACGAAATAAATAATCGATAATTATCGATCGAACGGTCTCTGTTGTATGGAATTGAGTTGCGAATGAACCGATCGAGTTATAGTAAATCTCGGATCTCGAAATTTCCATTTCATACTACTGTCTATCCGTGGGACATAACGAATTCATCTTTTCTAGCAATATTCATTCATTCTACCATTCATATGCAACAAATGAAAATGTATGAAAAAGAATGAAAGAGTGGAATTATTTGAAAAGAAATGAAAATATGATAATAAAGTACGATGACTTTCGAAGATTTCCCTTCAGTTCATCAATTCAAATTAAAATAAACAAATTCCATTGCAGTAAATAATTAGCTTAAAAAATATGAGAAGAAAAGGACTAATTGCTGCTGCACTAATAAATAAATGGAAATGATGGACAGCTATTAACCATTTCATCATATCACCCAAATAAGTGATAGGAAGAAAGACAGCCCGATGATTAGCTTCAAGAACCCAAATTAAGATGATATATGTACAACCCAGCATTTATCAATCCAGCAAATTACCTTCTTCATATTTATTAAATATCATATAAGCAGTGTTATCATCTTTAAGACAAGGTAATACTACTGTCCTGCGATTGAAACACACGATAGAAAATAATATGAAATATTCGTTTCTTCTTTTTTTTTTCAAATGAAATGACAGTTATATCAAGTGCAGTTATATTGAGCAGATATCTTTTAAAATATCTGCTCCAGCCATTTGTTCGAGAAGCTGAAGTAGCGCATGGTCCGGAACGTGATATAAAAAATGGATGAAGTTACGGAATTTCGCAAACGAACTGATAATAATCATACCATATCATCATCATCTTATCCGGCACTCAATTTTACCTTTCAACTCCAAACTGTCCCTAATTTTATTGAGATAATAAATGGGGGAAAAATTAATTTTGCAAAACATCGAAATTGGATTTCAAAACGAAAATTACGCAATAATTTGTTCTGAAATGGATATAAACTATTGGAAAGCCACAATTGCAGAGTTTTTAGAAGTCAAAATGTTACTTAAACTTCAAAATACATAAAAATTTAATGAATCAGTAGGGACAACCAACTGATCAATTCATTCTATCGGTTACGAATCAATTAATCAGTGACATTCATTGGCTATAATTTGAAAATACTAAAGGACGAACAACTTTATAAAATTAGTTTGAAAAAGTTAGATATGATGATGGAGAAAAGTTTAGGATACATTTTTGGAGACAAAAATTGACGAACCATCGCTGAAATGACTTTGAAAATAAGCTGTAATTTTTTGTAAGTACAACAAATCACTCTGATCGTCGAAGTCGCCAAGAAAGAAAAATCGAATTACCTTACAGATTAACTCAAATAATCATCGTACTTCATTTTGTTCTTCTACCCTATGAATCTACTTTATTGTATAAGCCATCATTCTTGACTGTCATCTATTGTAGTCAGTTGTTATTTTTGCAAAAATAATCAAACAGTATTCGGATTTTGAAGAATAATTGGACAAACGAAGAAGAAATGTATTTCTAAATGAGATCAATAAGTAAATCAATCTAACGATCATTCAATCATTTAATCATTTGCTATAACAAGATTACTTTCGGTAGAAATGCAAATAATACAGAAGTAAGTTAATAAATCTCTGAAATCAACGAAGGGAAGGACTTCCCGCTGTCGTATTCATTGTTCTTACAATAGAAAGAAATGCGGTCGATTGTATTTCCTATCATCCATTCATCTCTCCTTTCAGAATTTAATCTTTTCTCACTTCTCGATTTTACCAACAATCGAACCATAACTTCAATATGAAATCACAAATAATAAAGGACAACGACGATCGCCAATTCGTTGCTTATCTTGGGGACAAGCATAAAGAATGAACTTTGAAAATTCCGTGAAGTCATAATATTTGGTAGCTAGCCATGAGTCTTTTTTAACAAGTTGGCATTTCCATGGTTTAATATCGATTTATTATACTTTTTAGCTTAGCTTGGCTTAGGATATGGATGAAAGAGAAGAGACACTTGCCTGATGAGAGTATCTAATTATGCAGCATGCATCAGTGCATGCACACATTTTATCATTGTAATCAGAACAGAAGGATAATTTAATTCTAAAGACTGGCAGACAAAAAGGCAGCGAAATATTACGCTTTGCTCTAAAGCTATAATTTCCATCTCTTAAATAATTTGAGAAAAAATTTAATGTGAGAAAAATTTTGAAAATCCCTTTTCTTAGCCATCTGATAATTTAAAAATATTTGTAAGAATTTTTCTTTTCCAAAAAAGCTTTCGTCTCTATATATATTCATGAAGTACTAAGAGGATTATGAACGAAAGTTTAAAAATCCATTTCTCAAAATTTCAAAAAGACTACAATTAAAGTAGGAAAATGGAATTGGAAATGAAAAAGAAAACGAAAGATAATGAATTCGAGCTCGATAATGGACTTTTCCTTTCTCTCTCTCTAAATAGCTCTCTATTTAAGTAATGATGAATGAATGTTACAGTAGAAAGAACGAAACGTTCCGTATAATTTAGAAATTTTTCCAAATTATTGCTTAATGAAGATTTTGGTGTTTAATATTTGCGAACATATATTACTGTTATTATATGGTGATTTTTGAACATCATCATTGATACTTTTAATTACATACATAAAACACATCAAAATAATCAATCAAATTTAGATTAATGGCACACTCGGCTTTTTTTGGAATTTGATCTTTAACTTATAATGCTATAATATAATTTATAACGATCATTAAATTCTTAAAGCAAAAATCTTACCGTTCCAATTTCAAGAACTACTAAAATATTCAGCACAAAATATGCCCGTTTCTTTGATATTACCGCGCTGAATTTTTTATTATGCAGAAAATGTCATCGTTCAACAACATAATTTATTTATGACAGTTAACTTGAAAATGAAATTTATACAGCAAAAAAGTAAGAGTCCATTAACATGATAATTTCAAATGTCTCCTTCTTACCCTTTGATAAAGCGAATATGCTTCATATATCAGTCCGATTATTCTATCTCCATTCATTTCTCCTCATTTTATAGTTGTCGTAGAAGTGATACAACAAATAAAGTCATATATTCGAATGAAGCTAACGATACTGATTAGATTAGTTATACATTTACATCTTTATGTACAGCTCTTGCAATTTTGATATTATCAGGGCAAAAAAAAAAAAAAAAAGAACTTGGAGACATTTAAAAAACATTTAAATAATACATGTAGGTACAAAAATAAATTGCTGATATTTTGAGACTGATGGAATTGACAGAAAATTAAAAAAAAAAAAAAGAAAAAATTGTCAATAAAAGTATGAATGCTTATTTAACATTCAACAATTTCCCTTATTTATTTACAATTTATTGAAAGAGATGACTTCGATCAAAAACTAGTAATAATACTTCTCAACGTTACTTCGTCCTTCATTTCTTGCGATAGAGCTCGAATACTAACTAAACCATCTGCTAACTTCAACTTATATCGCATTTATTTTTTCACCCGATATGAATTGTAATAATCCATTTCTTTTTTTTGAAAAAATTCACAAATAACAATTAATCATACTTCCGAATTTATTGGTCCATTATTTTCGACAAACTCTAGAGTAATAAATGCTGAAGTTGAATTATTTCCATTTTCTCATCTTCCAGTCTTTTTCCTTTTCTTTCAAGTTCAAAGCAGTACTGCTTGTCTATATTGAGTGTTAATAAACTAATTCTGTAATTTCGCTAAAAATATCACGATTACTCGAGTTTCCTCTGCGATATTGCCGCTGTTATTGACATGAAAAAATTCCAGTGGATCAAACGAATTTGAGATGCTCAGGAAATTTCGGAAATTAATAAGAAATATATCCAAATTTCGATAATGCATCTTCTCATGGTTATTTCTCGCACTATTGATGACATTTTCATTGATTTTAAAAAGAGAAAAAAGGAAGAAAAGAGAAAAGAAGACGACATAAAATTAACGACTTTACAGTTATTAGTTTAATAGGATGCATAACTTCGCACAACTAACTTGATATTTTCGTAGCGTAACAAATAATCGTTCTGGGTGTGAAAGACATCTGATAAACTGGTATCAATTTGTCTTGTTGCTAGAAAAAAGTAATTTCTGCAATGTCAAATAAAATTTAAATTTATAACTTAACGATGAAGTTCTTGTTATGTTGAAAAAGAGCCGCCGAATCTGAATTTTTCGATATTCCAATGTTGAAATAGTCAGTATTGGATTCGCAAAATTTGAAATTAGATGATGCTATTGGATCACTTTCTTTGATGCTTCGACATTAAATCTTTCAAATTTGACCTATTCGAATCCTATATTGGATATCTAACAATTGTCGGATATCTAACAATTGTCAAATCAGTTGGATATCTAACAATTGTCAAATCATATGTTTAAAAGAATAAGAGATAATCGAAAATATGAAAAATTAACCGCTGGAAAGATATCAAAATCAACCTTAATGAAATGCTTCAATACATATGTTATATGCACAATAAATCAATAATTTTACTGTCATTATGACAGGCTTACTTGCAGCGTTCCACAATATCGATCCAATTTTAAATATGCCTGATGTCTTTCCAATCTTTTCTCTATCCCAGTGTTTGTCCATCTGTCCACCCTTAACCATCAATAGAGGGAAATAAAAACTCTTGACAACTATTCTTGAGTGGTCATTCTCCGATACTATTTTTATTGCTTACTATTTCTACTTCCATTTATTCTGATTTCTTACTTCCAATTTTCTGCACTGCATACGGCACTATACTCACTTTTCTTATTTGCAGATGATTTACTGTTCCGATCAAAGTGCAAGGCAAGTGTAAATCTAAAGGAATTTCACATCTTATTGCTTAACGAATATAATTTATGGATAATTAACTCTAACTTATGCCAGAGATAATTATCCACTTTGTGCTAAAATTCTCTCTGTTCCCTGCATTCTTTTAGGGATCATCAGAAAACCATTCACGACTGGTACAGAATACGAGTGTAAAGTAATTTGCGATCAATCAATTATTTAATTCGATTAACAATTACATTGCTTTTAAATCTATTTGCAATAAACAGGCATCTTATACTGATTTTCAAAAATTATTCGTATCTAAATCTCATCAAAGAAAAGAATGATGAAGGAAAGTGATGAATTAAGATCAGAAAATAAAAATATAGCAAAATATTTGTAAAAAAAAAAAGAAAAAAAAAAAACATATTATGGAAAAATGAACTGCATTTATGACTATACACAACTAAAATTGAAGGGAAGAAATACATATTGTAATTTGAATAATTAAAACAAAAATTTAAAGATTAATAAAATCGGTGTTTTAATCCTGCTCACTGATGAATATTGTATTATTCAACATAGTAGCTAAGATGATAATTCAAATTATCCAGAATATTTCCCAAAATTTCAAATCAAAAAACAAATCAATTAATTGAAAAACATGGATTTTATCTCACCAATTTATATGGTCGATAAAGTTTCTGTTAAAATTGGCATTTCTTTTAATACTGAAAGAAAATATTTTTCCCTCTTTCATTGCTTTGAAAGATTTTTATCATTAATCACTAATTCCTTTCTAATACTCATTTTCTCATGTATGCTTCTAACTTATGGATTTTCAATTCGTTATTCTTCTGGGCAAGACTGTCAAATTTCTAATCAGTGATCTTTCAGTAGCTCTATGCATATTAGCCTGATGAATAAAATAGCTTAAGAGGCAATTCAAAAGCAAGAAAGAAAGCACGCCGTAGACTAATTCCGGAAAACTTGCAATAATTGCTTGCATAAGTAATTCAATTTCTTTCTGCTTTGCAAAAAATGAAAAATGAATTTGCTATCCACGGTGAAGATTGTTCCAGGCAATCGAGTCACAAATTAAATATGCTTCAGTGTGGAAGCAAAGATTGCCATTTTCAAGAGGAAACGAAAGAAAAATCAATCGAATTAATATTTTCAGAAAATTACTGGAGAGACAAAAATTTCAAAAACGAAACTTTTTATTTATTTATCCGTAAAACATACTCCATGACGCAAAATACAAGAAATTTGATCTTACTTAACGGAAAACTTAATCTCATCCAGTGTCCATATAAATTTTTTCCTTATAAATTAGCAAATAAATCTCTTTACAGGAACAAGAGAAAAAGTTTTTATTGAATTGTAAAAAAGCATCTACAAAAAATTTACAAAACTATAGCAGTTCAAAATCATGATATTTGATTTATGATATTTTAAATCATGACACAGCTCATGCAAATTTCAAAATCTTCATCAGATTATTTGCGCCATGAGATAATAATTCACATATGTGAATTATAATTTCAATTTTGAAATACTTCAGTCATTTTTTCTTATATCTCATTGTCAATTATATGCATATTATCTCATACAATTAAGAATTTACAAAAATGTTTTTCAAGTACATAAAATATGGAGCGGAATAATAATATTAGGCGCAAAAGAATATTTGATATAAATATTCTTACTTCACGTAAAACATACGTGAAACTCCATATATGTACACGCATAAAAGAATATTCCAGCAACTGATTCATGTAAATTTCAAAATTCCAGAATTTGAATAAATCAATCTGCGATTATTAGAAATTTTTTCGTAAGAACATGGCGAATTCTCAAAAAACTCTAAAGTAAGGATGTTGTGAGGAAGATTTCAAGGAAAAAAAGAACTTTATTTCTCTTACCTCATAAATTTGTTGAATATTTTAGGTTAGCAAACTGAAGAAGACTGTTGACGAATGCTTCATAACGAAAATTTTTTAAGATTTCCCAATAAAGAGTGAGAGAAAATAAAAGTTTGACGCGAAAGGAAGGAGAAAAGAAGCAAAAATTTTGATAATTTAATTTCAGAGATGACTGATAATAGATTGTTATTGAACAAGTATTTTCTTGCAAGAAAAGGGGAAAAAAAGTTCGTCAAATTTCCATAATAATGGAAAGAAAGAAGGAAATGGAAATGCTGATGAGTTAAAAAGAATGATGGATAGGAGGGATATGGTAGATAAGAGTCAACTATCATAAGACCGGTTTTCACAGATGAAGGAAAATAAAGTGGGTTATGCTATTTCGAAGCTTACAATTTTACAAATACTGGCTGATGAATAAGGTTAAGCCATGCCGAATTATCGCAATTCCTGAAATTCCCGAGTACATTCTTTCCCGCTTCTCCTCAAGTACAATGCCAAATGAACGATTAATGTGCTGCGAACTAATTTCATCATATCGAATAGTTAATTACTATAGGAATAAATTGCTACTTGTTTGAGAATTGTTGCTAACATTTATTGCATTATCAGAAAATGAACTATCCGGATAATAGCCCATCGATATGTCTCCCTAATCAGATCATATGTATTAATATAATGCTTATGCCAAAACAACTCAGATTTACGATATTAACAGAAGTTTCTTCACTGATGGAGTTAGCATCTTCCTTTACCACTCAGACTTGAACGAAAAAAAGAAATCATAATAGAAGTGAGCTGAATAAGCTAGAATATCTTCCTTTTCCACTTGTACATATTCCAGCATTCGAACTTCGATTGATCAGATTGCTCATTTGGCTATTTTCAGCAACTTTATATGCAAGCATCATTTGCATATTTCTCCAAAAGACAATTTTAAAATAATTCGACAAAAAAGAATTTATTTTTCCGAACTTTCTGTGGCATGTTATGCATTTAATTTTCGAAATTTCTGAATGTCTGTTATGATTATATATTGTTTTTCATGAAATGTTAGGAATTTCGTCATTAACATCACTGACATATACTATATTGAAAAAAAAAAAAATTGCTATAACTTCATTAATATCATCACGAAAATGAAAAAAATTATTTCAGTTCTAAGTTAAGAAATGAATACTCGTGAAGTTTCCGGAAAAGAGAAATTTAGTATTCAGTCAATAAAGATGTAAGAATTTGGTAGGACGAATATTATTCCTTATAATTCTATATTATAGGAATGAAATTAGTGAAAAATAGCAGTGAAAACGACTGAGAAGTTGAAATTTGCTATGAAATTGCATGTAAAATGAGGCGAACTTTGGAAATTTGAAAAGAACAAACATATTTAAAAAATTAAAACAGAAAAGAAGCAGTACAAAAATGGCAGATTTATAGAGTAGCATAAAAATTGTATTTTTATGCTATTATATCCTTGCAAATTAGTCTTCATTTGGACAAAATTTTGGAAATAATATGTCGAGAAAAAATTTTTAGAACAGAATTGTGGAACTTTAATCAGCAATAAACCTGAGATGAATCATATTTTAGTTTTTCAAGTTTCTAAAATTGAACAAATAATATTGATTGAAACTTAACATGATTGAAAAAAAAAAAAAAAAAAAAGAAAAATTTAACGAACGAGAATTGCTGTCATCATCCTGAATACTTCTTTTGCCACCGCTATGGCCCGATGCATTATCATTAAGACGACTTTGCTGACCGCCCATTAGTTATTCGTTCATTATTTTCTTTAATAAGCATCATTTTTGTACAACATTTTAACAGTTGTTTGATTCTTATTGCTGCAAATAAAGCATTGTTATTAGTTGAGAAAAACTTTCGAATATTTTTCGCCAGCGTGAACAAGTACAACTTGTATAATGATAAGATTTATAAAAGATAGTTTATAAGATGAATAGCCAAATATAACAATGATAACAATAACTATCGTCAATTTGATACATCGAAAAAACTATATAATATCTCCTAATACTACAGAAATCCTTATTGTATCATAAAATTTTCTGCGACATTAAAAGAGCAAAAAAAAAAAAAAAGAAAAGAAAATGTGATAAGAAAAGCAAGAACTGAGTAGATGTTGACATATAATGTTGCCTTGATGGCATGAAGTGTAACGAGAGGAATTTCTAGTTATCATTGTACGAACAAAGAGATGTCACATTTCATTTCAATCAACAAGCTCTAAACAATTAATTAGTGACGTATAATGAAATGAACCATTCCATTCCATGCTTTCAACTATTTCTTTATTAAAAATTTGATTAAAACAACTGTCGAATGAATTTTTTTTAAAAAGCTAGTAAAAAAATATAGGCCTATTTATTCCTTTTTCTTATATCTTTTACTATCAACAATAAGTTCCATGAAATTCTCGAGAATCAATGTCTCACTACTATGTTCTGAAATTTGATCATATTATTAGAACTTCTGCAAAAACTATTCAAAACAAAAAAAAAAAAATTGCACTTTTGAAATTGGAATTTCCAAGTTTAATAATCTCTTCCATTTTGAATATATTTAATGCACACATATTTGTATATGCTCAAATTAAATCAACCGAAAATTTAATTGAAAGAAAAAATGTCTTCTATCTCTATCAGAATACATTATCAATTGATGTAATCCATGCCAAACAAAAACAAAGTGTCATAAATTGACTTCGAGTATTGAAATAATGAAGAAATTGAAATTTCTGTAAATATTCCGAAACATATGCAAATGAAGTGCCCATTTTATGAAATAGGAAATATGATTCACACAAATATATATACCACTTCCGTTTTTCTGAATATCTCAACAACATTTTTTGTTTTTCCTGCGATATAAGACAACAAGAAGAAAAAGAATGCAACAAAAAAATGACAGTTGAATAATCGAATATTTGCAATAACAGTAACATTACAAATAACTACATATTTAAATTATATATTTTATAAAAACTACGCCTCGCGTAGGCGACTCTAGCTAGTATATATAAATGAAAATATAAATGTTCATTTGTACAAAATTTTAAATCTCTTAAATACGTCTTAATTTCCAAAATTTCTTAAACACATGCCTATTCGAATGCAACGTTGCATCAAAATTTCAAATCATATCAGCAGAAAATTTTGAAACTTTATGTGGAAATAAACAACTGTGAGGATTCATGAAGGATAATATTTGCGAGAATAGATTCCATGAAACGATTTATTGATCGATTATACGAATCTGGTTAATTTGCATATTCTAATAGGTAGGTACTACGAAACATGATTATTTGATATAATAAGTGCCACTGCAACCTTTTCTATTTTATTTCTAATGAGAAATTGTAAAGATCGGATCATTCGGTCATTCGATGGACATCATCGGATGTGATTATCCATCTCTCTCAACAAGTTTCATTCATTCAACATATGCCTGCCATTTTTATCATTTTTGTTACACACAAACAATTTAATGAAAAAAAAAAAAAAAAGAAAAAATTTTAATAAATATGATTTTAACTCATTTATCCTCAAAAAAAAAGGAAACAAAATATTTCCTTTTTTTGAGAAATAGCTGGTCTGTAGCTGATCTGCTGGTCTGAATAATGAATGGAAAGAATGAAAAAAAAAAAAAAAAAAAACTGATACTGGCTTTTTTCCCTAAAATTTAGGCCGCATAAATTTAAATTGCCAGCTATCTTTCGAATCGTTTTTCGAACAACTTTCACGTATTTGTCTTTAAGAATTTGAAGAAAAAAAAGAGATAAATTGATAGAAAAGAGATGAAAATTGAATGAAATACATGGTGGGAAGAAATGAGAAGATTGAACGAGAAAGAGAAAAGAGCGATGAAAAAAACTTTTCTTTTTCTATTCTCTCTCTTCTTCATTTTCTTTTAAAATAATAAAGTTCTCGTTTTGCATAACCGATAATTTTATTAAAATATGTGGAGAAGCTTGTTCGAATGACAATTTCAAATAACTAACACAGAAAAAGAATAAAATATACAGATGGTAAATATAATATAGCAGGCAATTAAAGAAAGAAAATAGATGAGAAAAAAAAACTTTACGACCAGATCAGTGTTACATTCTTGACAATTTTAAGCGAATTTGGAAATGAACAAAAAAACAAGAAACAAAAAACAAAAAAAAAGAAAAAAGAAAAAAACAATAGAATGATGAGAATTTACGGAATAGAAATAACCGGGAAATGTCGTATTTCAAAAATTTCTACAATACAATGATTTCTTAATAATTAAGAGAACATTAGTTGTATCATCTGAACAATTAGGTTCTTTTGGAAATAATTTCACCCCATAAATAACAAATTGCTTAATTATTCCTATTATTACAGTTAAATGCTTCTTTCTTTGAAATAGCTCACCAGATGTTTCAGATTTTGCATTTCTATTATCGATTGAAGAATTTTTCTAGCAACGAAAATCGAGGCTAAAGACTATTTGCAAAGCATTTCTTCAAAGAATCAATAAATATTCCGAATCCTACCAATTAATGAGGCAATAATATCCTAGGATTTAGCATTATGGAAGCAATAATACTCCTCAACTATCCAATTCTAAATTTATTTACTCTTGCTATCATCTATTTTATTTGCTTAAACAATCTGTTGTATCGACAACTATTTGATCGATGAAGAGGTGCCCTTGATTTGACCTGCCACCAAGCTTCATTTCATATTACAATATATGAAGTATATTTAAGATCAAACGAGAAATCTTCAATCGAATAATTTATTACAGAATAAAATTCAAACTTCTGTCTGTTCCATAGCAAATCAATAAAGACTTATTACTCGTAATTCTTCTTCAGCACATAACAACAAGGATTAATCAAGTTTATATTTCAAAATATCGTAAAGCCGATCTGAATCAAGAATAAATCTTAATCCTCTGAAATGATATTATGGTAAAAATTGATCGAAATTTTGAAAAAAACAAAAGTAAAAGTGAAATTTAGAAAAAAAGAAAAAATGTTGGAAAAACAAATAAAGGAGAAAAAAAATGATAATGACGAAATATATTCCTTTTTTCTTTTTTTCGATATGAAAAATACTCGTACGAAATCAGTTTGATAAAATAGAAAATAAAATGATGATTAGAGACATAATATTTATAAAAGGTTATTTCATGGCTGCAAATATCTCAGAACTTCATTCACGAATTTGAAATTAAAAGTTGGATTTAAAATAATTAATAAGAGACAAAATTTAGAAAATATTATTTAAGGCTATTTCATTTGAAATTTAAGCTCCATTTAAAACTCAAACTTTTCTATTTATTATACGAGAGATAAATGCAGAAAACAACTTACTTATATAGATTTTGATCTTATCCTAAATTAAGTGCTTCGTTTAGTGATAGTAACAATAATAACCAATAATTATAGCAATCCAAAAAATTAAAAAATATTTCAACAAATTTCAGAGAAATAAGAACAAAAATTTTATACATTTGTAAGCATTTAAAATAAGAAATGTTAAGAAAAAGATAGCAGTAATCAATTAATAATATACTGATTAAAATGTCATCAAAAATCGATAAATAAGAAATAATCGCATCATTTCTTCGTTTCAGAACTTATGTAGAATATATTCTTTGGCCTCAAAATATTGCTATGAATTAATTAGACAAAAGAGATATTAACATTTGTTTAAAAAAAATAATCGCTCCGTTCATCTTTTAAATTTATAATTCTTTCCATACATTTTTTCTCGCTTCCTTTTCTCGTCTGATTCAAAAATACTTCGTAACTAATCTTTGCGCAAGAATTCGAACTTCTCTTCTGATATACGTTAATTTTTGTTTTCTAGTGAAATATGCTATGCTTAAGATTACTTTGATGATAAATCAAGTATGATAATTCCAATATCAATTTATCTCAAAAAAAAAAAAAATATAATGACAATGATAACTTTCTGATCTACTTAATGATATAATCTTCTAGCTTTTTCTTCTAAACCCCATCGAACATACTAATTAAATAAATTAATAATTCTATTATTAATTTATTTAATTAGAAATTGAAAAAAAGAAAAAAGTTACTGATTCATCAAATCCAAACATTTTTCGTAATTTCTCCAAAAAATTGAAAATCAATCATTTTTACTATTTGCTCTTCTTGTAATGAAATTGATAAATGCATTAAATAAATTAGAAGGCTTGTCGAACTGGATTTCTTCTTTCAAACTTCTCCTATGATTATGTGCGAAATGATAGTGAGAAATATTCTAGAAATATTGCTGCATTTTTCGTGGCATCCAAAGAATAACTGATCATCAATCTTTTTATTCAGAAAAATTAAAACTGGAATTAAATTTAAAAAAAAAGAAAAAAAAAAATGGAACGCTTTAATTGTAACCAATATCTCTCGTAAAGTTAAATCGTTTTACTGATTCATTTCCGCGCAAAAATTTTACAAACATTATAATTACATTGATAATCTATTTTAATTGCAACAGAAATTTAGAAAAAGAAGACTAAGACTTACCAAATATATATAAGCATATGCAAATTTTAAAAAAATTTGATTTTTATCTGTGATATTTTCAGAAAAGTAGGAAACAAAAAAGTTATAAATCAATGGAAAATTTGAGAAAATCTAAAAATTTCAAAATATAACAAATAAGTAAGACTATGACATAAAAAAAAACTGATGAAATTTTCACCCAAATGATTCGTAAGAAAAACGAAAAAAAATTTTTTGATTTTTTTTTTTCTCATCTTGGCTATACTTTCAGCTGGGCTTTATATCATTCTTTGATAACTGGCCATATTTTCACTGAAGCAAAAAGTATAAATTCCCTTCGTCAAATGACCTTGATGTTAATACAATTTATTCCTCAAAGATTATACCATTCTTTATCGATAATTTCGAAGAAAGAGAGGAAGAGAGAGAAGAAGAAAGAAGAAAGAAAGAGAAAAAGAAAGAAGGAGGAGAGAGAGAGAGAGAGGTTTTGTTATTGTTTATTTCGTTATTTCAATCTGTTCATCTCATTTTGGCGAATATATGAGCTTATGTTTTTTTAATCTATAACAATTAAACAATACTAAAAAAAAAGATGTCATTGATCAAAGTAAATAAAAAAAAATTGATTTTTTTTTTAAGTTTAAAGAATTTATAAAAATTGCATCGAAGATAATGAGCTCACGATGATCTCTTTCAGATATCTGAAGAAATTTGACAAATATAGCTAACTCCCATTATTTGTCAATCTATTCAAAAGACTAGAGAAAACTACCAAAATGAATTTCCAAAATATTAAAAAATAAGCGTTGTGTTGTTTGACTTCCAAAAATAATAGAGCATTTAATGTAAAGATTGAAAGCTCGATGAAGCAATGAAATTTCGAATCAGTTCAAATGATTGGAAAATAAAGTGATGAAGTTATTCAGGTGAATGAAATTATTGAACGAAATGAGAAACTTCTTTTAATTCAACATCAATCAATCTTTAAAAAAGCCATAAATATAAATTAATTAAATATAATGCAAAAATAATTTAATAGACTAAGTAACTTTTCATTGCATCCAATAAAATCATTGAAAAAAATCTGATAACTTGAATAATGTCAAAATCTAAAGCAATAGGAATATATCAAAGTTAGAAAAAGAATTATTATCAGAGAAGAAAGAATTACGATAAATATGCGTAAAAACAATAATAAACAGTGAAAATTTTTTAACTAAATATACAAGTAATTAGATAGTTGAAAAATTCTATTATCATTTATCAGATTTAATCGTTGTTTAATATTTCAAACAAATGTTCACTCATATTATATCGATATTAACTATTACGACAAATATTACCCTTCTACATTTCGATGACATGCAAAGCAGCTGTTGTAATCGTTTCAAATGATGGTTTTAAAAGTTGAACTAAAATTGGTTTAAAGAGAAAAATTTGAAAAATTTTTTGATTCGCGCGTTAATCGCTTCATTTTCATTCTTCTCTTATATGTCTGTTAAGGCATTTTTAAAACAATTAATCAAGAATAGCATTTTAAACAAATGAACAAAAAGAAAATTTCACATCCAAATACACATATACATAACGATAATTTGGCAAGTCAAACAGATCAAACAGGTGTCCGTCCAAAGTTTCAACATATGTATGCATGAGTATGTATATACGAGTGAATGTCTGTACATATTACGATCTTCGATTAAATTTAAAAAAAAAAAAAAAAGTCCAATTATTCGATTATTTACCAAAAACGAATATTGTGAATAATGATTCTCACAAAAAGGCTAAAAGTGAGATGTAAATAAATTACTTGAACAATGGATGAATCTAAATCTTATTACTTCTTCATCTCAGGATATTTCACCACGACATTGATAAAAATTCATTAAACGAATAATGTGAATGTAAGAAAAATACAAATAAAAGTATATTTTTCTTTATGAAACAAATAAGCTGAAAGAAAATGATGGAAGAAAGAAACAACTGACATCACGAGAACAATTAGTCCAATAATTATTCAGACAATAATTACTATTACTGGAAAGGAATATAAATTGATATATTCATTTACCAAATGATTCTACTCATTATTTGTTTATTGTAATCATGAAATCTTATTCATCCATCCAATAATAGAATATAATGAGGAAAGGAAAAATGAAATATTCTTAATATATTTTAACCTAAATTTATTTCACTCTATACGTCTTTATCTTACTTATTTCAGAATCAAAATTCGCTAACAAATGCGATAATAAAGTTGACAAAATTTTAGCCGAAAATATTTTGAAGTCGAAGAAAGATGTCGAATGATACTGGCATCTGAACATTTTCAGTTTTCTTAGTGATAAATGCTTTCATCCTCGCTTCAGTCATGAATTTATAGTAAATTTAAAAGTATGATGTATTCGAATCCAACATTTCTTGATCGCTAAGATTTACACATCAATTCTATACTTTTCAATGATATGGCCCTTTTTCGCTTACTCATAGGTTAAAGAAAAATTTCGGAAAGATTTTCCAACGATTTCATTCTTTGCCCTATAAAATACTGAAGCATTAATTTTAAAGCTTAGTATACCAGATTATAAATAATTCCTTACATTATAAAGTATCAGACAAATTGATAAGAAATGAGCGATATCAGAAAAACCTGAAAACAAAGATATACGAAAAAATGCTATCTGACAAGATATTAAAGCATGTTGTCAAGAAAACGATGCAAATATGAGAGAAAGATAAATGGATAACGGAAAATGTCGTAGACTAATTAAACAAATAATAAAACCTTATCATTCCCGACAAACCTTGCACATTTATAAGAAATGAAAGATTGATTCTGGGAAGAAATGTTTGAAGAAGCGACAATATCGATCATTTTTCATCTCCATCCCTATATGCATACGACAAAAGAGCAAACAAAAACCAGAATCCAAATTCACGCCAGCATATCAAGCAATGATAAAAGTGTTTCTGGAGATTTTCTTCCCTCCCCGCATTTTAAAAATATTTAAATTTATCATCGAAATTGACTCCCATTATCGAAAAAATCCGAAAGATGACTTATAAGCAAGGAGTGCTAAAGGTGAAAGAGCGCGAAGATAGTTTCAAATGGACCAACATGCCGATAAACATGTTTGCCATAAAAGGAGAAACATGTTTACAAACAAAAAATGAATAAGTTTACCGCCAAAACGCTCAGATAAACAGATAAACAAAGCAAAGTCAACCAATCACGAGGCGACACGTTGGAGACCAGCAGAAGAGGAGAATTAAAAGGTTCGGATTTTGAGCATTCTACAAGAGTTTTTTACAACGCTGAGCAACAGTTCGGAGTTTTCTACACTGATTCCTTAATCCACTGAATTATACAAGCACTATCAGATCTTTTCCCCAACAAATTTTGGTGCCATGAGCTGAGAAAGTTCATTCCGATTTCACCGGAAAGAAAACTTCCCATTTAATAATATTAAATTTTCTGGGGCTTATAATGTTTTCAATTAGTACTCAAAAAAAAAAAAAAAGAAAATAATGGACATTTTCGTCGCAATTTAAGGAAAGTAGCAAATAAAAAATTCCGAACAAAATACATAATAGTGGTTGATACTATCAAGAAGATATATTGTTGACACCCGAGGAAAAAGCACTACTGAGAAATATTATTACGGAAATCGGTATTAGATTTGCGGAGATCCCCGTCCTACAATATGACCATCAACTTGTTGGACAGCATTTGCATATTTTAAACCATTCTTTTTATATCACTCAACAATGGAATATTCACCGAAAAATGTGATGATGTCCTGCTTTTATTTGGGTGCTAAAATTGACGAATTCAATGTATCCATCGATGAATTTGTCATAAATCTGAAGTCCGACATTACTAAATCAAATTCCGAAACGATTTCTTCATTCGAACCGCAAAATAATATTGAAATTACGGTATCAACTAACGATACATTCACCAACCATTTCGTCCATTCGAAGGACACTTGATCGAAATGAAAAAACGTTCATTGTTAAGTTTCGATTTGGAGAAATACGACCACATGTTAAAGATTTTTTCAAGAAAGTATTATTCGGTGATGCTATGCTTCACTATCCGACATCACAAATTGCACTTACTGTTTTAAAATATGACCTAAATATGTTAGATAAAACAAATGATTTGCTGAAAGATCAGTTCCAAAATAAAATGCTCGGAATCGATATATGGAAGTCGCAAAGCGATAATGTTTTAATATGCGAAAAATTGATTGCCCTACTTGACAAAAAATTTTACAGTGCATTTTTTCTAATAGTTGTAAGCCCATAGTACCCGAAACAAATGAAGCTCTGCAAAATCACATGGAACGTTGAGTAAAGACTTTTTCTGAACTGGGACAAAAATTATCCACTTTGATTTCTCGTCTCTAACTAGAAAATTCTAATTCGAATATTGGTTTTTTCGATGATGATTGATCTCTTACATATTCAATTTGGTGATATAAGTCAATTTGATTTTCGATATTTTAAAATTGTTTACGTATTTTTAATCAATGAAAAGAAATGAATATTTAGCCAATTTTAGAGAACGAACTCAAAAGAAACATACTTCTCTGAAAAACGCAGAGACAAGGCTAGCATATGAAAAAGAAATAGTTTAGATAGTGAACGAGAAGTTTCCCGCGGTATATGGGAACTAGCAAAAATAAGAGAGATTAAAAAAGGAAGAGATTGAGAAGCAAGAAACGTCTTAGAATTGGCAAACGGAAGACTTCTCAACAAACATATGCTGTATCTTCCAAGAAATCAACGACGATAAGAGTTCGAAAATTTAGTCAACAAAGTATGAGAAATCAATGCAAAAATTCGAGCAAAACGAACTTATCGCTCTATGAATCAGAAGTGCTCCGAATTCAAGCAGAAACAAATTACCTTTCGCTGGAGCTTCCAATAAATCCTTCTGAAGGTTTCGATCTTCTTTCGGTCGGAAAATGGAAAAATCCGAAAGATAACTTATAAGCAAGAAGTGTTAAAGGTCAAGTAACGCGAAGATAATTTCAAATGGACAACAAGCCAATTAACATGTTTACCACCAAAAAAAAAAAAAAAAAATAAACAGAAGGCAACATTTTTCCCAACAATAAACATGTCTACCATCAAAAGGAGAGACATGTTTAATAACAAAGAATAAATATGTTTACCGTCGAAACGCTCCGATTAACGATAAACAAAACGAGGTCGCCAATTATGAGGAGAGACGTTGGAAATCAGGAGAGTAGGAAGAGAATCCGAAAGGATTTCAAAGGTTCGGATTTTGGAACAGAATCAGATTTCTACAAGAATTTTTTTCCAATGACCGAGCAACAATTCGAAGTTTTCTACAAAAATTCAGTTCGGAGTTTCTACATCGACACAGCAACAGTTTTACGATGATCCAGATCGACGCTGTGATAGTACCAAACCGAAAATCAACGACCACTATTTCTTCTCTACCAGTTTGATTGGATACTCTCAAATAGTTGTTTGTACTATACAGGAAGAATTATTCTTCTGTCTATCAAATAAACTTTTTGCATAAAATTCGTCTCTATCATAATCTAACATAACAAAAAATTTTTTCGACATCTATTTCTCATTAGTAGATTATCGTCATGAACAATATAGTTGCAGAAACAACAAAAATTTGGTAAATAGATTAAGGTTAATTATACATGAACTTCACAACATCATTTGCCATATCTTTTATTTTGTACGACATATAAAAACAGCGAATGATTTTTATCTTCAAGAAACTATCATATTTAATATAAAATATATTTAACATAAAATGATAATGTTAATCATCAAATCTTCATTTAAACATTTTTTCCTCCTATCATTAATGTATTTTGAAGAAATACGGTACTATAAGCTGAATATCAGAGGAAACTTTGATTTAAATTTTGAGCATTAAAAAAGAAGAAAAGCAAACAATAAATAAAAATATAATCCGGTTTACTGAATTATAATTGAAAGCAATGGGAAATAATTTTTGGAATGATGGAAATTTATAAATTAATGTGCTAGTTATTCAGGAAGAAAAATATATGTGTATGAAAATTCGTTCGCAAATTATCAACAAAATTTCGAAAGTAATATAAAATACGTAACCAAATTTAACTCTCTAATTTATTTGTATATATTTAAAAATTAAATTTACATATATTCAAAAAATTCATCCATTATCAATCAAATATGCTTGAACACAATTTAACACTATATTTTAATTAATTTCACAGAATACACTTCGTCTTTCTTTCTACATTTTAACAATTTTATGAAACATATCAAATGGATAACTTCCTTTACCTTTGCTAATATCACACCTGCAATATCCATCATTGTGAACAGTATTCATCACAATAATCTACAATCTTCATTACAATAATATCATTCAACCATGTGCAATTATTGAGAATGAATGTGAGCTAAGTACAGGGAGATGCACAGGTGTGAAAGAAATTACAGGACAGTGTAGAAGGGAAAGGTAGAACGGATGGATGGATGGAAATAGAAATAACGACAGATCATTTCCATCCGTTCTTTTACAAATGAGGCAGAACGGGTAAAAAGGTTATTATTTAGTTCACATACACACACATACACACACACACATACACACATACACACACACATACACACATACACACACACACACACACATTCATCATCAGTTAGTCTACCTTGAATACTCATTACTATCTCTCATCCACTATGTCTCTTTTCTGTCGAGGCGTACCACGACAAGAGCCACTGATTGTTATCATTAATCAGTTATTAGATTTTGATATCCCTATCATTGAATTTGTATGTTTGAGCTTTAGGGGGAATAGGACAAGTTTATTAGTGTAATATTTGAAAAATTTAAAATGAAATGAACTAAATTGAAGTGAATTTTCTTTGTTTGTCTCATTTATACGACTACTATACACATATAGATAGATTTATCTCCAACTAAACACAATTCATTCGTTTCATTATCTTTCTGATAACAACGGATAATTGCGCATTAATCACTCTGATCAACGAAAGACTGAAATGAACCCAACTAATCGACATGTAATGCTCATTAATATCGTTCATTTCCTATCCCAAAATTGTTTCAGATTATTAAAATTATTTTGGATTTATATTTCAAAAAAAAAAAAAAAAAAATGCAGTTCCCATCACTTTAACACCAAAAACGTTCATAATAACTGATAGTGATACATATTCTTCGTTCATTCCGATTATTTCAAAAATTGGAATCCGATGAGTAATAAAACAGTATGATTTGAAAATGATATAGGGGAAAATGAAGCCAAAGTAGCTTATACTATCATCGATCTGATTTCCAATTTGCCTTATAAATCAATCAGACATTAATATGGGAGGAGAAATATACATAGATGCAAATGCATCACGCTTCTGAATAGATGATAGTGATAGTTTAATTCTCGAATAGTGATGATGATGATCGAACGATGACCAAACGATTCAACGATTTTGATTATATTAATGATAACGATGAATAAATAATAATAAGTATGCGTCTAAGGACAAAAACTTTAGAACTTTATTGTTTAAAATTACTATCGAGAGATGTTTAAAAGATCGCCAAGATATTTATGCGGATTTTTCAACTTCCAACACAAAATACTTATGTATAGTATTGGAAGATTTGAAAAAAAAAAAAAAAAAGAAAAAAGAAAAAATTGTATCGTAACAAACAGCAGAATCTCTATCAATCCTATGAATTTTACATTTTCCATGAATTTTAAAGGAGTAAAAGTGATGTAAACATAACAGTTAGGTAAGATCGTCCGAAAAACGATTATTTATGAAATGAAGAAAATCTTATTTTGTAAAATAATATTCCAAAATAGAGAAAAGGAAGAACAGCAAAGGTTTAAAGGAAAAGGAGAAAATGTAAATCTGTAATATCATTTGGCGTAAAGTGACCTTTATCAATTTAACAGACATCATTTCACTTCATTTAATCAGTGAGATAAAAAAAAAGAAAACAAACATTTCTTTCACAGTTTGAATTCGGAACGAATTCAGTGGACTAATATATAACAAACCAAACCAAACCTGTATATATATATGTATATAATGGCTCAAATTAAATAAAATCTAAAATCAGTCCGAGCAAATACTGTCATTGAAGTATGAAAACACTCGAGAAACCTAATATTATCCATTTGAATCCATCCGAATTTTAGAGATTGGAAACGTCAGTTACGCAAAAGATATTTCCATTATTTCTGTTACTTTAAAGAAGAAAAAAAAAAAAAAAAAACGAAAAAGTAAGGCAAATTTATTTCGGATGACTGAATGGGCGGTTATATTTGTAGCTCTATCATCAGGTGGAAAGAATTTCACAGGGTGATAATGATTTCATTTCTTGTTCGAAACTTGAATAAAACTAAATTGAAAAAATGAAGAGATATATTCAATAGATTAAATAATTTGATTAAGTTATAGGTAACATTAGTGCAAAATTTTCAAGACATTCCGCGTTAAGCTTTCTTTCACATTCTGTTCCTGAATTTATTATATAAGCAGGACCATATATTTTATGTAATCAATAAAATTTCACAACTTATGACTTAATCAAATTGTTCAATCTATTTAAAGCAACATCTTTACATGATGAACTCAAATTAGACAAGTTCATTGAGAAAACTAGCATATTTTCCACAAAGAATAGAAGTATGAACAAGGAAAGACATAAAAAGTTGTCCTAGACGGAATGTGTTGAATTGTGATATCAAACTATGAACTGGACAAGTTTCATCTGGCTTTCCGAAAAAAAAAAAATTGCGGTAACAAGAATCAAGTCACTTTTTTTTTGACTAATATAGTCGCACATGAGAGTTGTCGAAAATTCAATTAGAATTCTTGAAAAAATGTTTTATATTTTCAGACTGAACCGGAGTCTGGAATAAAATTTTCTTGAGCATATTTATGCTTAGCAAATTAATTCATTATGTGACAGATAATTCAAGTAGAATCATCGAGACAAAGTGTTTGCATCACAATAATCATTAATAAGAACTTAGAGAGGCTCTAAAAACTATCAATATATTATCAAATTCAAAGGCATTAGAGAAATCTTTGCAAATGCTGAATAATGGCAGACAAAATTAAGAATCACTGAGAGAAAAACAAGCAAGAAATTATACATGAAAACAGTGACCATGTTATAAACAGGAAAAACAAAAATAAAAAAATGGAATTATTCGTGAAATCGCTAATTAGTATTTTTATCGGTCACTGCTAATTAGTATTTTTATTGAGACTGACAAGTCTCAAATTTTAAACGATCTGATGAACATTAAAATATTAATGATCAGAACTGGCAAGAAGAAAAAATTCAATTCTGTCGCAAGATCAACAGATTGAAAAACAAAAATATGGTAATTTAAAAAAAAAAGAAAAATTGAGATATGATTGAAATTGTAATAAATTACA
Source organism: Onchocerca lupi (assembly GCA_028564675.1). Classification (NCBI taxonomy): domain Eukaryota; kingdom Metazoa; phylum Nematoda; class Chromadorea; order Rhabditida; family Onchocercidae; genus Onchocerca; species Onchocerca lupi. The sequence goes on along the minus strand of JAOVVO010000099.1, from coordinate 89,878 downwards.
AGCTTGAACTTCTAATATAATAAGATTTTCCCATCTCAATACCCAGTAATCAATCATTTCGATGATATACATAAAATCCTTTTAAAGTATTAATTTATAATAACCATTACAATCTTGCTTCGAATATAGTATAATGGGTGAAGTATTCCTAGGTTGAAAAAATGGTTCAATCACTTCCTCTATTCGCTTAAATTCTTGCTTGAATTTGTTTAATTGCTTAATAGCAGCCGCAAAAGCACTCGAAAGTTCGTCCACTGTGAAAGTACGATCAATGAGTGTTGCAAGCAGGCGAACTGCATCTACCGAGACTTCCGTTACAATTACTTGAACCATTGTTTGAGGTGCCAATGCAGCAACTACTTTTTGCAAACAAGCACGAATTTGAGTCTAAAAAGTTTTCGGGAAATTTAATTTGAACTAAATTAATTCAGAACTGACATTCTACAAAAAAAGATCATAACTTTGTAATTTGTTTCTATATTTATTATTCTAAATTATGACTGTTTCATGAGATATGCAAATAAAATAAATAATCTTTATTTACTTTCCCTTGAAAATTTAAATTCCTTTTAAGATAATTCGAAATCAATATTATTTACATTCCAAAAAGAATTCGAAATCTTACTTTCATGTTACAAGAAAAAAACAGAAGTTTCTCTCTGTATCCCCCGAATATATTTGGAAAAATAAGAGAATCTACCTCATTTCTTTTCCGGATATAAGCTGTCGGCTTCTCGGTTAAAGCATATCTTATGTTGAGGTTAGCAAGAGTAGCAGCTATTGGTAGTGTATTTACTGAATGTTTTATTGGAGTACTGGCATTTGATAAATGTGGAAATGCTTCTACGAAGGATACACCACTTTGGTAAGCTTCAAATTTGCTCAGAATTTCATCGAATGTAAGCTTTCCTAAGTCAACGCCACCAACACGAGCTAACACTTCATCTTCTCCAAACACCACCAGCAGCATCTCAATATTCGTCTCATTACAATGCTCCTATAAAAATTTTCAAATCAATTAAAATCAGATTATATACTGGCGTATGACATTATTACTAACAATAGCATTACTCAAAGAGTACATTAACATTACCTACTCGTTTTCTTATCACAAAATTATGAACAAATCAAAAATGGAAACCGCAGAGAATAGATGAAAGAAATTGTTTTAAAATTTCAGTATTAATTTTGCGTCAATGGATTTACTTTTAAATCCCATTATTTTCGTCTATTCTTTCATTATTAAAATCTTCTAAACAGAAACAATATTTTACAACTTTTCTTGTTTCTTTTCTCCTCCATCAATCGGAACAACATGAAAAATACCAAAAAAGAGCTATTTCTAAAAAAAATTAGAAGATGAACTTCAATAAACTGTGTACCAAGAATTTGAATAATTACATCAAGTTCCATTATTTGCATTGGAGCAACCGGATCATGCAAAACATCTGCTTGGATTCCGCGTGACCACATCTGTTTCACCAAATTTGCGGTTGTTTTCAGGAGTTGATCAGAGATTGAACAAACTAATACCCGACCACAAATCGATCCAAAATCTAACATTACAAATTATAATTAATCTTAATTTTACTTTCAGTTTTCATCAGAGAAAGAAAATAGTTAAAGGGTTGCACGATAATTACTTTTCACACCGGTTTTCTTATGCATCTATTAAACAATCGACACCTTTATTAATTTTCTCATTAAGATAATTCGAAATTAACATCGATTCAATATTTCAGAAACTTGGGAATCTATTATGTTAAACTAATATATTTAAAACTGGCAAATATATACAATTATATGACCTAATCGATAACTCTGTGTAAAATTACCTGGTGTACTTGTACAGCAAAACTGAGCAAGAACATCGAGCGATAGACTGCATCCAACAGCACATAATGGATTGGGAGGAATTAGATCCTGTGCATGACGTTCAACTTCTAACAAGGTGTCGTACCGACCTATAAATAAAAGGTGCCACTTCTTATATCTCTTTCTAAAAATTAAAAAGCTAAATGATATTAAAGTAATTTACCTCCAGCACCAAGAATGACAGGTCGAATGGTTTGTTTATGAAGGAAGAGTACTCGTAGCTGAAACATGAGACCACTGCAGTATGTATGCGGCCGATAAGAGAGAGTGCCATCGAATAAAATATGCTCAGTCATATCATCTGAAAACAAGTATATAATGAATATTGCTTCATATAAAATGAAAAAACTTATGCTGAAGAATATTATCCAATTCCAACAAATAAAGGAAATTACTTCTTGTTACAAATGCGAATCAAATTCAGCAGATATTTCTTAAAAATAATAAAAAGAGAAATTTGAACTACAAAATAACAATATCCATAAGAAGATTTTATGAAAAAATTCGAATTACCAATAAAATATCCCAATAATAAGGCTAAATCTGTGAGATCACTTAACGCCTTCTTAGCATGCTTTCGGACACGATCATCACGACAGTTTACCAGACATTCCATCCTTGCCGTTAATGCTTCTAATGTGTAGTCATCACCTTCTAGAACATTGAGTAATGAATTTGCTTGACTGAACGACATTTCCGTACCAACTCGAAGTCGTTCGATTTTTTGTTCATGATTAAGCATTTCTGAAATAAAAAAAAAACTGCACAATATTCGAATATTCCGTGCTGCAACACTTCTATCAGCACTAAAATATATAGGAATAACTTTTTCCCGACTTCTTAATAAAACTCACAATTCCAGGATTTCCATCATTCCTTTTTCATCTTCCAGTGATTTGAATCGCTTGACTTTAAGTCATCGATATAAACATACAAAAGTTTATTACAAACAGTTCGTATGCTTGAGAAAGTAATATATATATTACTCATAGAATATATGTTTATATAATCGATTTTGAGAAATATTGATAATACCGGATTTTTAAACGAAAACCTAACTTCTAACAAAACAATAGCAGAACTGTGATCAAATCCAAAACTGACTATTCGATGTTGCGATCGCATAAAGAATATTCAGAATTTTGTTATGTGTACTAAATTCGCCGAAACCGAGATATACAGCAGTAGCAATAATTAAATCCCGATGTCCCAACCGGATTTCCCATTTACGCGACGATATACATTCAATCTTATGAGCTGCCTCGACCGCAATACAAAGTATATCAGCTGTAAGCATTTGAGATGAACTTGCTGGACCAATAGCATCAATGGCAAATTCCATACGCTCAATAGGATGCATGCTACCTGAAGTATATTATGTACAAAAAAGCGTCTAAACAACATATATTTGTATTTTTTAATTATGAAGAAGGAATGGACTTATCTATAGCATATCATAATCATCATACATGTCAATGAATAAACAAATTTGATTTGTTCATACGAAAAAGTATCATTTATAAATCAAAATGTATGCCAAAATATAATGAAAATTCAAAAGACATTCAGTTCAGCATTTCATGCAAATCTGCAGGTTACAACTTTTAATTTTGCAATCTGAATAACTCAAAATAATTGATCACATACAGTTAAAACTAGTAATAGTCATACTTGAAAAATGTTTGTAACAGTCTTCTGAAAAATCAAACTGTTGGCATGATTTTTCGAACCACTGCTTGAACATCTTAACAAAAACAATTTTTTTATACGAGCATATCATATCTGTCATAGTGAAAACTTTACCAAGAGCATCGGAACGTCCAAACACTTTACCACAACCATATCTTTTCAAACGATTCACTCCATTACGTACGCAGTAACGTACAAATGCTCGTCGTAAATCATACTAAAAGCACCATTTTATTCACCAAAAATAATATGGTCATATTATTACAATAATCATGATGATCAGATGTAAAATAAAATTAATCATTCTATGTGGTTCAGTATTTTTAGCTGACCATCAGAACCTACCTCAACGAAACCAGATATACAGCAACGTGTGTTCTAGGATTTTTTGAAGGTTTTCGTATATCTTGCTCACTTTTCACACATTTTTATCCCTATTCATTTACTCAGACAAATCGTTCAAATGAAAATGAATCATCTAATTCGATACCGGTAACATTACTGTAATCCCATTTTCATCAACAAATCGACATGCGCGTGATTTCGAATTTGTCATTTCAGTTGTATTTTTGGCACTGAATGGTATAATAGAATGCATATCAAATGGAATAAAAGCATGAGTCAAACAGATACGGCATAATTTATTCCGCAAATACTCGATAGCACGGAGTCGCGGTAGAGTTAATCGATCCTGAATAAATGGAATGTCATCTGGTTTAGATCAAATTTAAAGTAAGATTTCATTCACTGAAATTAAAATGGATCAAGTAAATTATTTATTCAAAAAAAAAAGTGGAATCAAACCTAGTAGTAAAATAATCTATTTAGATCTACACTTAATGAAATAATAGTTTATTTTAAAAGCAAATTTAAATTTAATAATCTGATTTAAACCATTCCAAATCTTTCCTTTTCACTTTTCATTTCTTTACCATTTACTTCACCCGTTTATGTGGAGATGGAAAGTCTTGTAAGTATCATAAAGCATAAACTAAAAGAGAAATGATAATTATGATCGAATAATAGATGGAAGTACTGAATTACTCTATTTAATGCTCCAACCAAAAAATGAAGATGAAGATTGCCTTACAGCTGAACAAATGCCTCGATCATAGAGATAATCAGCTGCTGGTAATACCGGATTAGCTATCAACGTATCAATTATCCAATGATGCAAACGTCCTCCGTTCCGAATAGTTTGACAAAACATTTTCTGCAAATGAGTAGCAAAACAATCACTATGAAGCATATCAATTATTGAATATAATATTTAAAGAGTAAATTGAGTGAGATGAACCAAATTTTCAATCTTAGTGAGTGAAAAAAGTCATTTTATGGAACTTCTAGAATTCTTGTTCTAGATGAAGTTTTAAGTTCGACAACAGAGAAAAAATTTAGTTTACTTGAAAATCATTCTCTTCAATTTCTGCTACTGGAATACGATCACTTTCCAGAAGCATCTGTACCGATGGTCGATCATCTGGTTGTATTTCTAGCATCCATTTGATTAATTTCTTAGCAGCTTTTTGATGTATCTAAAAAATTTTAACTAATCCATTTTATTTGAACAAAATGCCATATTATATGTGTAACAGAACTTCATACCTCTAATATACCAGTCCCGAAATCAGAAGGAAAATGGCCGGAACCACGCAGATTTTTTATTACTGCTATTCGTTCCATACCAGGTAGAAGAGGTCGATAGAACATTTCAAATAAAACTATGCCAAGACTAAAAAGAAATAAATAATGATGTGTGAATTTATAAAGTATAGATATGATCGAAATAATAACTAAGTCAGTAACAATTAATATAATGAATATTTGAAATTTCAACTGAAATTAAATTTCAATCAATGTATCAATTTATTCTCGCCATTCATTCTTCCTAAATTTTGAATAATTCGTAAATTGAATTTATTGAATAACAAGTGAATGAAATAACTGCCATATACTAATAAATACAATAATAATCGGAATAGCTAATTAACTAATTATTTAAACAAATAAATTTAATAAAATTAAAACTATGCAATTAATAATTAAAATGGCAAAAATAAGTGTTCAAAGTTAAATAGATGATACAATGAATGAAAAAATAATCAATAACCTATATACGTCGATTTTAGTTGTATAATCGATACTTCCATTAATAGTTGAGAGTAGTTCTGGTGCAATATAAAGAGCTGTACCAATATCTTTGGTCATAGAAAAAGTCATATCGGATTCATTCAAAGAAGCTAGATTTTTTGATACAATATCGCGAGTTGCAAGACCAAAATCACCAATTTTAGCATGATCGCTTCCATCTATCAAGATATTCATCTGAAATATTCAATTAGAAATAGAAAAAAAGAAAGGAAAACAAATTTAAAATAATATTTCTCGTATTTAAGTAAGGCTTACTATTTCAATAAAAAGTTTTGATCATTCATCCAAGCAAATTAAAATACAACCGCTAAGAAAAACTGAATAAATTTCGAGAAATAAAATAGTCATTAAAAATCATCGAGAAAATGGTTAATTAAGAAAATTTTTCGCTGCACGAAGTAACAGAGCGGACAAATTAAATAATTCAAGAAAGAGAAATTTTACAATGACTTTATGGGATTTGTAATCTGCAAACATAAAGCAATTCTGAGTGATTCCTTCCAGCAAAACAGTTAAAATAATTGATTTTTTTTTTTTTTTTTCAAATAAACCATAACAAAACTTGAGGTTATTGTTTCCTCGATTTTTATTGCAAATTTTTGAAAATAACAAAATTATATTTGAAATTTGAGCATGGCTATCATTCGTGATCATGAAGATACGATGAGCCCAAAAAATCTTATCAATTTCAAAATCAATAAAAGCTCCAACCGGCTTGATGTCACGATGTATCATGCCTTCTTGATGAATGTATTGCAACCCAAGCAATATTTCTCGAAATAAACGCCATATTTGTCGCGAATTTTTCAGCAGTTTCGAACTGTCAATTAAATTACGCAGTGTAGACTTCTCACAATATTCCATTTGAATGAATAAAATTCTTAAAGATAATGTGGATGAACTTTTCGTTGTCTTTTCAGATTGTGATATCGAGGTTGATGACACATCAGCACCGTTTTCATCACTCGAATCCTCATTGTCACCTTCATCTTCAAAAAGCACTTCCTATAAATCCTCAAATTATTTCAGACAAACACAGAAATCAATCAATTTCTATTAAGAATTCAACTTTATCAAGTAAATAAGGAAAAGTATTCTGAGGAAAAATATAATTCATAGTAGCATTTTAGGCTTTAGGATCAATAAAAAGACCCATATCAGTAAATGAGATCGCCAAAATGTGAATAAAATATTTCTGGAAACTACACTAAATTAGAATAAGAAATGTGCCACCTTAATTAAATATGTCGGATGATTCCAAAGGTAACCAATAGATGCGATATTAAAAACAAACAGTTCAGTGTTTTGTAAAATATAGAATCTTAAATAAGAAAAAGTTTGATTTAGTTGCATTATGTATTAAAGTTCATTACAGTTAAAACATACAAAGTCTGAGCTTTCAACAGTACTTAGAACAGTAGGCGAGAATAGCGTTTGCACAGGCTCTCTGCGTCGGTCTTCGGAAACAGAATCCGGCTCACACACAGAAGTCATTTGAAAGGATGTCGACCATTCTGCTGTCGCATCTACAGCTAAACGTTTTGCCACTTTTTCGATATTCTTTACTCGTAAAGGCATTAGGGAATCTAAACATTGTTCGATCAGATCGAAATTCCACCAATCGAATCATTCATTATCCCATGCATTTAAAATACCTTTATCCCAAATTTAACCCAATTTGATAAAAAAGTCTCCTAGTTTACATCGATGCTGTTAGTGCATGATGCACAAGGGATTGAAAAGAAATAATGAGCAGATTTTTCCCCTGCCTATAACTTTTCATGACAAAAATGAAATTTCTCCCAAAAGAGAGAGTTGCATGACAAGCTAAATAGATCGGGTCGAGTTTCAAGTATTCGTATCTATTAGCAAAAAGTTTGGATATGCTCGAATTATGCAACTTATTAAATTTCGAATACAAAAGAGCAATGACTGATGCTTGACTATTTCAAAATTAAGTCTCAAACTGCACAAATTCAACTCAGCTATATTATTTATCATAGTAGTATACAATCTCTACATACTCTCGGTTTCCTCTTTTTGATCATCAACACCTATTTCACTACCATTACTTTCCGTTTCAATTTCTCTTGAGATGGTAGAAGCATGCTCAATCCAAGCACTGTAGTAACGAACAACGTTCGAATGATTTAATTTTGAAAACAGCTTTGCTTCACGTGTAACTTTTCGATTGAATCGTTCATCCTTGGGATCTAAGGGTATTCGTTTGATTGCGTAATCATTACCATCCAACTTATTTCTGCAAAAAAAAAGAAAGAACTAGAAAATAGATTTCCACGAATTTACAAGAGTTCCCAATAATATTTGTTTGGAACGCTCAATATCGCTTCCTACACGGAATTAGAATAAAATCGAGTACCCTGAAATGCATGATGGAACAAAAGTACATTATTCTTCATCAAACGATATCAACATCACTGATGACTTGTTCTATGGTCATCTGAATCATTCAGGACAGTATTTGGGCATCCGAGACAATCCATCTTGAACGGACAAACATAAGGACACCGAAACTTGATCATTTTTATTGATTGCCGAAAAAAGTTCAGTAATCATGCGAATAACTTTAAAAATTATTCAAAGAAGCATTCAATCTTACTTTGCCAGCATGACATCACCAAAACCACCTTTCCCCAACATTTCGATAAAAATAAATTCATTTCGAAGTCTGCTATGTGCAATTTGCTGGAAGTCATCTTTCCTATCGTCAACCGTCGAGAACAATGATTGGAACAAATCGTCTGAAAGCAATTTGAACTTTTTATCACTTGCATTATTGAAATTACGATGTTTCTACATATTTGACTAGTAGTACTGATAAAAACCTTGATGTAAAAAGGGATGTTCCATTAAGGTTTTCAAGATTTTCGTATTTCTGCAAACTTCTACGAAGCTTTCAAGATTTCTGCAAAAGTCTGGATTGTTCGCAACCGCTGGAAGTAGCCTAAATTTGTCGAAAATGTTGCCCAATGAAACCAAGTCATGATTTGGCAATTTATTCACTGAAGGAGAAGATGAGATATTTTCACCAATTATTTCGACACATTCCTTGATAATCCTACACTGATCCAAAAGTAGTGACCTAAAACTGGAAAAAGAGATAAGCATATATTTCAAAAAAATATACATCAAGTTTTCTAAATGACTTCATTAATTTCAATCTAGGATTTCATGGATCAGCATATGAACGTGTTTTCCCCAGCATGCTTCAAGTTTTCTAAATTCGTAGCATGACTACATTTAGCTCAAAAATGATCACAGAAATGTACCTCAGATAATAATCCGATAAACGAAAATTTCGTTTGCCAGTAATCCATATAGACGTTAAGTCAAGAGCAAAATGTCCCAAGTTTTTTTCGTGCAAAAATTGCAAACCATTTAAAAGCTGAATAGCAAGGCGAACTAAAAGTGTCTGCAAATTAGAACTTTCAGTAATACAGTAAATCTGAATGGTGCAAAAATGAACGACTCATTCTGTCTTACTTTTTTCTTTTTTAAAACAATATTCTTTTTAATATTTTTAACAATATTCATTTTTTTTTAACAATATTCTTTAAACAATATTCTTTTCTGAAACTTCGAATTTAAAAATTTTCGTAATTCATAATTTAATATTATTCAAAATTCAGCTTTAAAAATTATATATTCAACTTATTGCAAAATAATAAAATTTCCATAAAACACTTGAAGTATTTACTTTATCGGTTTCGAAAATATCAGCTTGAGATGATAAATTTCGGTCATTTCCATTGATATTTTGACCAATTACAATACTGCAATCAATTCGAAGTTAACAGAAAAGTCGCTCAACAATTGCAGAATTTTTTCGATAAGATGGAAATAGGCTGATTAATCATGATTCTTATTCTCCCTCGCTTAATCATCTTGCGAGACAAACTGCCCGCGCTGATAAACATTCAATCTCGTAATAGATATTCCCAAAGTAAGGAAAAATGAATAAAGTAAAACTTGCCAAACATTAACTTCCGAAACTGTCAGCTTATTCTTCTGCACACAGAGTATTTCATAATTGGATAATGTTGGCTCAGTAACAGAAATACTTGAAATTTCTTGCAGTTTTCTTTCTAGTTGTTTGAAGTGATTTATAAAAGGTTTAAGCGATGACAGAGGCGTTTTGATTGTTGCCGCAAATGTCCATTCCGTAATAAAAAGTTCATGACCCTAAGAGCAATACACCATACATAATCACAACTAAAACATCATACGATGAAGAAAAGCACAGCTAATAACTATGTTGATTCATCTGATAATACTACGACGTACTCATGAAAGAACTTCCAGATTATGTAAATATCATACATAAATATTTTGAAAGCCAGTGAAGTTTTTTTTTCCATTTCATTAGAATACTGCACTGTTTAAGTCCTTCAAGAAGATTTTTTTAGTCTCAGGATTCAGATTAAACTGATTTATGCTTTCTTTAGATATATTCTATGCTATAAATTCTACTTTTCACAAGGTCGAGTTCTGACTAGGCCTTACTTTCGTATTCCTTCAATATGTTATTGTTTGATTCCTACAAACTGTTCCTTCCTTCCTATCTTTTCCCCTGTTCTTGAAATATTTCCTGAATTACCGTGACACAATCCACAGCTGACCATTCATGACAAAATGGATTAATATTTGGCCGTCTTCTGAAATCATTCGTACTTTTGGTTAATCGCCTTTGGATACCATCGATGCAGGAGAAGATTTTGCATGAGCTATCATCAACTGGTGTAGTGGGTTCACTTTCTTCCGCCTTTCGCCATAGCAGTTTTTCTTCATGCATTTTTTGGAATGTCACAATATCCTCGCGATCACGCTGTTCTGATCTTACTCGTTGCTTCTGAAATACTAATAAAAGACGAAAAGAATTTCAAATCTTTCAAAATTTAAAGAGGAAAAATGTCTTAAATCACGACAGTATGATATCTAGCTATAAAATTACTATAAACATTAGGCAGAAAAACATCAATACCCTCCGTTCATGTTCCACTGCTGCATGCTGCTGTAACATACCATCGAAAAAAGATCCTTCTGGAGGTTTATTTCGTTCGTACAGAAATTCCTGAACTATCTGGCACAGTTCTAGAATAACTTCCTAAAAATTTTCGTTAATCAAAAGTTTTGTGAGTAAAGTTTTCCAATCATTCACAAATTTAAATATTATAGAATGAGGGAAAAGAGACAAATGAATAAAATGAAGTCGATAAAGATTACTCACGCTTCCTTTCAGTGATGCTGCTTTATTATCTAGAATTTGTTTGAGTTTGTCGACATCTTTCAATGAAATACCTTTCACATTTTCTAGCGCAAGAAATGGTGTTCTATAAATAATATTGAAAATCGTCGGGAAATTATTTAAGAGATAGATAATTGTCTATCTTCCCAATATGAATTTTTTTTTTTTTTTGAATCTTCAAATGAATGATAGAATTTAATAAACCAAAATTTGGTTAAAAACATACAGAGTTAAAGATATGTTTTAAATATTACAACAGAAGTAGATACTAGTACTATAAAGTAATAAAGAATAAAAACATCGCATGAAAGGCAAAATACTGTAGCATACTCAGACAATGGATATGTTTTTGGACATTTTACATGAAGATCCAACGAGACATAGATTTTACCGCTGGCAGTGCTAGCTGATTCAATAGGTTTTAGATGCAAGATGACATCAAGTGGTTGCCATACCTTAAAGCAATCAACCCATTTTTATAACTCTTCAGAAATAGTTTACACTTAAACAGTGTGATAACTTGCTGTTTGGGTAAGTCCAAGTACAATTGCTTTATTATCTAACACACACACACAAAAAAAAAAAAAAAAAAAAAAAAAAAAAAAAAAAAAAAAAAAAAAAAACAATTACTACATCCCTTCACTTATTATCATTTCAACTTTTGACAACCAACTAAAGATAAGCTGCAAATCGATAGTACGTAGACAAACATGCACACATACATATTCCTTTAGAAATGTTATGAATTTATCAATCTTTTTTTTGGTTACTTTTGTTTCTCCACATGGTTGCGTTTCAGTCAGATAATGCTGAATAAATAAATGCAAACTGATAAATATTTACAAAGAATGGTCCATACTTTTATCAAGCAAGATGACCATTTAGTATTTTAATTTAATAATCTAGTTCAGCAAACCTTCCAAGCATTTTGGGCAGCATCAAGGAAGTCTTCACCATAAACGGATTCCAACACTATACGTTCATCTTCTTGACGCCTTTTAGCTTCATCCAATGCACCACCGATGTCACCAACTGCACCACTTTGTTTTTTACACTGTCGTTGCTTCATCGATTTTAGATAAAATTTCTTCAATTTATCGATTTCGTTCACTGCTAGAAATCATAATGATCAAAATCATGATACCATTAATAATCATGACAATAATTGTAATTAGCTATCCGAGATATCAATAAAGGACTGCCACAATAATATTCTTACGTTTTTCTTTAATTTTATGATCCAGTCAGTGAAATATCAAATCTGCATATTTGGAATACCTAATCGATTGCATAAAACGCATTTTACCAACATAATTAAATGATCATAGAAAATATGCGAAACGAGACAATCATTTAAATTTGAATTTAGATGAAATTTTAAGTGTAGCCAAACAGCTTAAAAAATGATCAAAAACTTGCAGGGGATAATTTAAAATAACTTAAAAATCTTGAGTTCAAAATTCAAATTAAAAATTATTACCTCTTTTTTTATTGAGAAACTATACGCGATCATTTCATCACTTTCTCAGTTTCTGTTAATTCCGTTGTGAAAATTTAATACCGATTTATCATCAACTATCAATTCAATCATGAAAATTTTATCCGTTATTCATACGTTGTATTTTTATTCTCAATCTCTTTTTCAGTCAAGAAGTATTTCACTGCATTCTACTTCAGCTGAACAGTATATTTCTGTAAATTCTGTCAATTTTGTTTCAGATAAAGAGCTCAGTCTGTAAGGCAGCTTTTTCATTCGTGTCCCATGTCTGTCACATAGTTTGCTCAGTTTTTGCTATATAACTAAAATGTTTATCACGAAATATTTTCAATCTCTGCCTCAACAAAACATTCTGCCAAATTTTCTGCGATATTTCCTATTCTCGCCTTTCTATCTTTCATTACATATATGCTTTAACTATTCCGAGCCAAACTAATAACACCAAACTGTCACAAATCCCACAGCAATATCACAGATCCATAGAAATTTGCAAGCATAGATACTTTAATTTACATAATGTCTCAGTGTCTCGTAGTGTGACTAGTGATTTGGTTTGCTCCAGTAATTTAAGCATGGTTTTAAATTTATTAAGATGATGGCGGTTGGAAAAATTTATTAAGATGATTGTGGTTTGCGAGAATTTCTCCCAGTGTGAGAAGAGATAGTTGTTAGATGGGATTCATTCTTTCGCAGATTATTTATTCATTTTAAGAATTGCGATTTGCTAATTGAATTCGTGCTTAGTTCCTAGATCTAAGCTTGTTGCCGGATTTCCAAATCTGACTTCAATTTGTTGTCGGAATTTCAATCCTCTTTTTGGATTTTATTTTGGTTTTTTAATCATATTATTTGTAGTCAATGAGTAAACAACACAATAATGGAACTACTCTTGTGATATCGCAATGGGTGTAACCACAACCGATAACGACGAACAAATAGCAAGTGAAATGACAGCTGCGAAACCAAAAGAACGACAATTTCAGGTCTTTCTTTGCATTTCAAATAATTCATGTTATTATTATTACTAGTAATTTAATCAGGTGGAACATTAAATTATTGGTACCACGACAGTAAACTTAATATGTTTAGTGAAATGTACTTCCAGTATTTCTAGAATTTTCAGTATGTAAAAATGAAAATCTTTTCAGCTCTGTAACTAATAGATATATATTACTCGTATTAGTTGTATTTACTGATGCGCAGCATATCTGGTTTCAAATTATTATTTTTTATTTATTTATTGACATGTTTCAGGTTGTCCCAGTTCCAGGAACTTTTACTCGAGGACGTTGGAAATGTTGGGATTATAAAGATCAAACATCGGAAACTGGTACAATTATTGATTTTACGGATAAATCCGAGAAGCATCCGTTATGTAAGTTATTGTAGTAGTGCATTTAAATTAGATTTGATCATTTTTGCATTTTTGCTCATATTATCTGGATAATATCATATTTCACTGTTATTAGAAGTTTTGGGGAAAGCAGGTATGGTTTTTATGATAAATGCAATTTTCGTTTTTGTCGTCTGAAAATTATTGAGAAAAGATTAGACGAATAAATGCCGCTAAATTCTGTTTGAAATCAATTTTGATGGACATTGATAAGGTATATGGAAGGTTGTGTTAGGCTTCATTTCAAATACTTGAATTTTTATTTTTGACATATAGTGAGGTTTTTTTCAGTTGAACTCATAGTGAAAGGTGTATTCAGTTCTATTCTTAGTTGCAGCTATTTTTAGTTGTACCCTTGGCGATGAATATTTTCAGTAATACCTATAGCAGCAGTAGGTTTTCGTTGCAACCAGTGCTTAAAACAAATAGTGGGTGTAAGTCGGAATTATTCACTCTTAATTTGCCGCCTTCATCTTACTGATATCCGCTGTATTAATTACTCTACCTTTTGCTATAGATGAAAATGAGAAAAATTTTCGAACTAGAATGGTTTTCATAGGTATTACAATAGGAATTTGAAGCCTAACACATCGACTAAACTACTTGCTGTACTAATTTAATTTGAAGAATTAATTTTTCTGTAGCAATTAATATTGGAGAAAATCCAGTCGGATGTCGGACTTTTATTCCCCATGGCCAAACAGATATAATGAATCATACAAGTGAATCACATTTGATTACAGCTACCGATACGAGTAGTGCAGGTCTGAATTTGTTATTCTTTTTTTCATCATCATTATCAAATACAAATTCACTCGATCTTTTTGTTAAAATTTTCGAATTTTGGTTATATTTTTCTTCTAAACGAAATCGGTAGTTAGAAATCAAATTGCGTTTAAGTGAAAATAAAATGGATCAATTAGCCGAATCTGATTTTGAATGTACTACGAAGTATGTTTCGGTGAACTTCAAGTAGTTCACTGCCAGTATGGAGTTTCTCAGAGGAATTGAAAAACTAATATATGTATTGTTATTTTCAGCAATATCCCAAGCAATTGATATATCGAATGGAAGAAAAGAATCCAGTACAATAGTTGTTACATCAATTGCTCCTCCATCTGCAACTCCGGTACACGGTACTCCATCTTCAGCTAGTATTTCCCCTGTGATCAGTAATGCAGCTGCTATTGAAATCAAGGTATTTATTTGTGAAATTTTTACATTAAAATATTTTAAGCTACTTCTGATCATGAAGAAAAAGAAAATCAGAACTGCCCCACCATTCAGTTAAAGATTTACTTATTGACGACTTAACTGCATGCGAACATGAAAAAAAAAATGAAATGGAATGGATGATTAATCTTAGAGTTGGAGAACAGAGCATTGTTTTCTGTCGATCTGCTAACAACGTTTTTCAGAAATATGTCTTGATGTGCGTAACAGTTTGAACATTTAGAATTAATATGCCTAATATGCTAACCATAAATGACAGTTATCAATTTTTCATATTCTTTAGTTAGTAATCAACATGGTCTTTATGGTCTTTCTTTCTTTATTTTAGTCTTTATGCATGCCTTTTTTTTTTCTTTCAGGGAAAAATCCCAGGTCACGAAAATTTATTACCATTACATTCTACAGCATCTACTCCTGTTCTTAATGTTGGAGGAGTGGCATCAATTCATACACATCAGATCTATCGAACACCTTCTGCCACTTCCTATCTGCAACCACTATCGGTTCCTATCAATTTAATTAATTTCTCCTATCCTTTCTAAATTTATTGGTTGTTCAAATTTGAAGTTGAATTAATTTTGTGGCATTAAAATTAATTTGTTGTTTTAGTTCGCTAATTGATTATAACATATGCTTGATATCCACTGTTTTGAATTTCCTTAAGGTTAAAAGCACAACAAATAGCATTGTTTTAGATCTTATCGCTTAAACTTCTTTCTTAAGACTATCATATTTCGACTGGAATTTTTGATTATTTTAGCGACATATTTGTTCTCTTACATCATATGTCAAAATGGGATATCTTCCTGTTACTAATAAATCGAGTTTTGCTTCTCTCTATTACAATTTATCTTTATATTTATTTGTGAGTTGTAGAACATTTAATAATTTCAGGAACTTCCTGACTCAAATCCTGTAGTGCAGTCATCATTTGCTCCTGAACCGGTTGTAACAAATGTGCCGCTCATCGCTTCTGAAACCGAAGATCCGTAAGTTTTATATCTTTCATGCTGAAGATTTTCAAATTTCCATAATTATATCATATAAAGTATTAACATTTTTTTAAAATTTTTCACTGAAATTTTATAAATTTGTTGAGAATGTTGGAATAACGCAATTCTTCTTCATCAGACTTTTATAGTAAGTTACCCGATTCTGTTCGTTAATTTTCTAGAATTTGTTGAGGTGGAAACATTAAATATTGGAAATTTAGGTTGTTGAATAACATCGCAGTCCTTTCATAGTAATATGAGTTGTTAATTTATTATTAATTTACATTCGATATTGTATATATATTTAGCCTTAGTGAAATAAAGGGTAGGGAAAAAACAGTAGAGGCGATTTCACATCTCATTATTATTTATGGGCTACTATAATAGTTCGTGTCAATAGTGTGGGTGCTTATCTTCAGTAACGCTATTTCATTTCATTTCCTATAAATTATTTCAAAAATATAACTTATAATGAGGCTTAAATAGTTTGCTACTACCGTTACTGCTTCTGCTTATACTACAACTGCTACTAGTTTTTTTTTGGATTTTTTTTTAATGTAAGGATGGTTTTACTGTGAAGATTATCGAATCGTGCACGGAAAGTATTTCTTTCTCTCGAAACAAAAATAAATACATTGATTTGATAAAATTTCAAAACTTAAGAAGGCAAAAGAAGAAATAAATTTGGAAATGTTTGTTATCATATTTGAGTTTTTTCAAGCTATCGCTCTACTAAAAGAAATGCGTTCATTTCTCCTTTAAATTTAGATGAAAAGTAGTAAATTTTGATTATTTGGTCTAAAAATTTTGTAAAAATGGAAAATTCAGTTTAACTTGAGACATTTTTAATTAAAATGACCTGGTATATATATATATATATATAAGATAAAAAAGTATTTTGAAGAGTGGCATAGTCAATTGTGAGTTAGTATGATGTTATACTCCAAAATTATTTTGAAGTTCTTTTACCCTTATCTATTAAAGAATAATATCAACAAAAAGTTAAAATTTCAATTTTTCTTAAAAAAAAAATACTTTGAGTTGATTTTTTTATGTGGTTAATGTGATATTGAAGATTAATTGAAATGATTAGATGCTTTGCTTCTCTTTTTATTTTTTCCACTGAAGAGAATCTTGCATTTTATTGAATTCATTATCGGTCTGCACAGTTTCTCTGCTCGATTATGTTTGTTTGAACCTTTTTTTTTCACTAGTTGAAACGTTATGTTGTTTTCAGGTGTTTGAATGAAACGACTTATTGTATCTTTAGACACTCTAGAGCTGTTTTTATTTTTTATTTGTATAAAGTTAATAATATAGTTGGAATCACTGTAAACCAGAATTGCAGTTGTTTGGTTTAAAACGCATTTAGACAATAACAGTAGTGGTAATGATCAATGGATGCGCTGTTTCGTTTTATCTAAATAATGATAGTAATGCTGTTCGATGAATAGTTGTTTGTCACGGATGATTAACTACTTGATGTGATAAATCCGTCCAAAATTTATCATCTTGTTTATCAGGATGATAGAAGTAATGTTGTTTAGCCAATATTTTCCATATTTCTGTTAAGATTTCTCTGAACAGTGGTTTAGTATAAAAGTGGTGAATAAGTATGATTTGAATGAAATATGGCTGTGATCAGTTGACATTGTTTGTATCACGGCTTTCTAGGATTTCCGTGCTAGTTATAAAGATTGTAACAATATTAAATCGATGTAACTGATGGAATTTTTTCATTAATTTTTGCAGAAAATTGCTAGATTATAGAAGATAATGTCGTAGTGATAAGTTATGCGTAACAAATATCTTTGAGTTAGGATTTTTCAATTATTAATTACAAATAATGGTAAATACCATCTATTGGAACTCTTATCCATGCAATCCTTATAATCTATTACATTTTCAATATTTAATATTGGCATCTTTTTAAAAATTTCATGCAAAATTTGGACTGGTATGAACTGTATCCAGAAATTAGGAATTTAGGATTGAGTCGAATATAGTAAATCTTAAAGAATGAATCAGTTTTTTGATCTTTCAGATTCAAACGGTTAAAACTCTCATGTGCTATAGAAATGATAAGCAGTTTTAAATAAAAGATTAGGACAAATTATGTCTCAACTTTTGACTATTTGCCTCACTAAATCGACGCGATTATCATTTGTGAGTAGTGGAAATGGATGGGTATAAAATTATTAATTTATTCTATTATATAATATCTGAAAGGCCAACTTAAAAAAAAAAAGAACAGACAATTATGATGTATGAAGATCTTATTTTCGTGGACAGATTTTTGGTCAGCGAAACTTATGATTTATATAATAAGTTCTTTTGTATGCAGTAGATTCGTAATAGGTTCTTTTTTCTTTATTAGATATAGATTTTAAATATTAAGATAAAATTTGGTGCAACAAATGATTAGATAGTATAATAAGTAGTCATGAAGTGATTAAAAAATTACTGTACAATTAGTGATGTGTTGCTACTGTTTCACGGATTAATTTTCATCTCCATATAGGCTTTAGGGACGACATGAACGCAGCTTAGTTTAGTAACTGCATTCAGTAAGACATTTTTCTTGACTTTATTAAAAATCACGAAGAATACCTCAAATGATGTTGTATCTTCAGTCTTTGAACTCAAATCTCATAACTCGTTTTATCAGCAGTTTGAAGTGCTTGAAGTTTATTATGAATATACCACGATCGTAGAAGCAGAAATTCGAGTGGAAAAGTAGAAGAAAACCGCGAATTCATTTTCGGGAAGTTATAAGTTTTTACGTTGAAGGATTAAGAGCTAGTTTCAGGAATATGGATTTCCTTTTTTTAATTTTTTTGTCAATTTTCAAATTATTAATTCCTTTCCAGAAATCATATAGTACTAAAATTTATTTAGTCAAATATATAATGGTTGCTACACATTCCGGAATCAAAAAAAAGACCAGCGAAAGGTTTATTTCTTGAGGTTTTTTTGCTTTGTTTTTTTTTTTTTTGATTTTTGATTTTTTGTTCTTTCCTTTTTAATTTTCAAGTAGGAATTTTCGGAATTGCCATTATTATTGTATTATTTTATTATTTTTATTTTTGTTTTTTTTTGGTATCTTTTTAAAGATTTTAATTGTCTAATTGTTTTTAACCTCTCTTTTCATTCTCTATTGGCATGATCTCAGTGAATTATTCCTTAATTTAGAACAGAAAATGTGTAAATGGTTATGATGTTTTAATTTCGGATTAAGAAATGAATTACTGTAATTTCAAGATATTGAGAACGAAAGGAAGTTGTGATCTTCGATTTCCGCGAAGATTTTAAGGGAGGAATTTTTTGCAATGCGGAAACGTAGTCTGCTGTTATTTATTTCACGGATGCAATTTATTGTTCATATTAGGAATGCTAAGTTGAATTTGTTTTTCGTAGTAATTCAGAAAAATTTTTTTTGGGAAGAAAAAGAGGAATAAAAAATATCGGTATTGCTTTTTGGTTGTTTGGTGAAGAAAGAAGGAATGACAAAAGTTTATGTCGAAAGATGGATAAGAGATCCTTGCTTATTTTTTAGGCTTTGGAAAAAGATATTTCAGAATTAATTAACACAGTATCATAAGTTAGATAAGATTTGATAGAGGTATCATTTAAATAATTTGATTAGATAGTATTATTTTTGAGGCGTTAAGTGAATGAGAGATAACGATCTTTCAGTACTGTCAAGAAAGAACCACCTTTCAGTACTGCCAAAAAACAATGTAGTATTAACAGGAAAGCATATCGAGACTTGCCATAATTGATCCTACACACGTAAAATGGTGTTTATTTTGGTTTTTATCATTTTAACTAATTTTTTAGTAAACTATTTATAGAATTTGAATGAACATTGCAAATATCGATTAATTTTTGCTGGAAGTATACTTAAATGTTATTGAGTGGTTTTCTTTCTTTAGCTAATGTATCTTAAAGATTTCAGTGGTAAAATTAGTGAAAATGATAAAACTTAGAAAGAATTGATAATGAAAACATACGAGGTCTGGACGGAGAATTTATTTTCTGTATTATTTAACATATTTGTTTATGAAATTTTATCGACAACTTAAAAGTGAAACGAAAGTTCGAAAGAGAAGGCGGAAAAAGAAAAAGGATGAATACAAGTTTCTAAGACAGCGTTGAGGTTTAACGTAGAAAATGATATTCGAACAAGTGTTTACTTTGGTTTTTGATGTATTTCAACTAGCCAGTTGTTGACTAAATCATGTATTAAATATAATGTTAGAATGGAAATAAATTTTTATTAGAAGCTGATTTAATAAATTATTGCTGAAAGATAGTTAAAAATGTAAAAATTTTGCGGAAGCTTCAGAAGATTAAAATTTTTTATTCCACTTAAAAGATTGAAAAAAAAAATTAAAATATGGATTTGCTATGAATAACATTTCTTATTATTATTATTGTGAACATCCGGAATTTTTTTTCATTAAAATAGAACTCTTATTCAAAAAATTCTGCTACTCATGCATTGTTCCATGATTAGTAGAAGTGAGTTTGATCATTCTTCAGTTAAATAATCAGTATTGTTGGGAAAGTATTGCGGATGAAATTCTTTTGCTTGGTGATCTTTAATGCGTTGAATAGGAAAGGGAAGAGAGGAGAAAGAGAAAAAGCTTTGATGTGAGAAGTCGAAAAAGTGATAGTAGTTTATTCCAAAGACTTCATTGTTTAATTAGTTGCTCATTTTTGCAATTTCTATTGCTTCATGTCTATTGAAAGACATTAACAGGTAAACAAAAAGTGAAATTCAATTTATTTCCGACACTATTTTGCAGAATTTACATGTCTCCGTTTTTGATGCTACTTTATCTAATTTGAGAATTTATATGTGGAATGCTGAATTAAAAATTTTTCCGAAGATTTTTGTAATAATTTTATTGATTTTTTGTCTTAATTGGTTTTTTGCGAAGACTTTTTCCTTTTTTTTCGAACAGTTTTTATATCAGTAAATTCTATGCTATTAAAGTTTTCGAAATTTTGAGAAACATGATAATTTAAGCAGCGCATTAGGGAATAAATGATTCGATATATGCAAAGCAAATGAGTCAGCTATGGAAAGCTTTGTGTTTCAAATCTCAAGTGCTTGGACATGTGAGGGATTTGATGATAAGCTGAAAGCTCTGTGTTTTAAAGATCCATCATAGAATATCATGTCATATTGGTAAAAGTAGTTGTTTGTTACCTCGATTAGGAATTTAAGTTTTATGATAGATTGGTAGTTTCTAGAGAAATATTTCCAGATCGTTTTTTTGCAGGTTTTTTAAATTAAGTAAAATAAATTATGATGAAAATGCCATATCGTTGCAATACCATTGATAACTGTTTGTCATACATAAGAGTGCTTATTTATGTCATATTTATGATTGCCAGAAGCCCTTCGTAAAGTGCAAAATATTTGTTATAGAATGATTGTTGGACTTAGCAGTATAGATGTTTATGCTGTTTCTATTTTTTTTTTTTTTTTTTTTTTTTTTTTTTTTTTGAATGATCCATTTTGGCAGCAGATGTTATTTGTGATATAAATCCTTTAACCGCAGTTTATAAATGGAAATGAGAAGAGAAAGTGGAAAGTGTTCCAGGTTTGATTTAATACGGTTGCTGGAATGAATTGTATTGAATATTATTGTTATCAATTCTGGATTGAATTATAATTATTCAAAAAAAGTTCGAGTAGTTTTTTTTCATCGTTCTTCTTACTTGCTTAGGTATTAACTTACGTTGCGTAAATTTTTGAAAAAATCTCTCTCAAGTTTATGCTTATGGATGTTTTTCAAGGGAGAAAATAAATTGAAAAAGCAAGAGAAGAATATTGGAATAAAGAGATAAGAAGAGGAAAGATTATTGTTGAAGAGGCATGTTTCGATGATAGCAAATTTTGAAATCTTATTGCCTTGCCAGAATCCTGATTAGGAGGCTATCAGATATTTTTTAATAGACGAGGGCCATTCAATTAAATATGACGAGATGAAAAATAGAATACTATGACGACTAGCATTATGTGCCCATCTGCTGCACTGTCATTTAGGAGATAATAGATATTTCCGATTGATTATTTTGAAGATATAATACTTGGATTTTTGGTGTTAAATGAATCTGAGATAAAGGATTTTTAACTTAGATTTTAGGTTTCACTTCATTCTATTTGAAGAATTTTATCGAGACAATATTCTGTTTTGATCATCGGAAGTTATTATATTATCACTTTTTGCTACCGTTTTACTCTTTTTTGTAATTAACTTTTATCATTAGAAAGTGATAAATGATAAGATCTAGGCGAATAGAGCAATGGCTTTTATCTTTAAAACTTACTAAAACTGTGTTTTTCATCAGCATTATCTAGTTGATCAAGAAAATTGTCATTATCATTATTAACACCGTCGAAATTTTCATTATAATCATTATAAATGCAGTGTCAGGAAAGAGTTTTTAATCTAACAAAAATATCGCTCATGATTTTTGCCCTATTTCGTAATCATGTTAATATTTGATATATAAAATAAAATATACTGATTTTTTGTAGTTTTTTCTTTATTACGATTGTCTGTCAGGAAACATGTCTTTAAAAAGAACAGTCGAATCATATTTATCTTTGATCATTAATGAAACTTGTGAAGGTCAATGACTGTAACATAAAGCTCTAATTAATCTACAATTTTTTATAGTGGCAACTATTATCATTGTATTTGATATGATATAGGAGTGGAAAAGAAAAATTGGTACAGTTCATCACATATGACAGTATTGGGTATGGTGAGTACACCGGAAACAACGTTCTGAGCACGTCGTTTTCACATCTCATCCAACCTTTTCCGTTCATGCCATCATCTATCTTCTTCCATATATACGATTTCTTGTTTTGGATGAATCGACGAATGCCAAACTTACCCATCGTCGTTCAACATTCCATCACCCATTTTTCTGCATATTTTCTTTTCCTATTCATTTTTTTTTTCTGATATTTTAACTTGACTTTTGGGCATACTTCTGAATTGTTTCTAATAATTTTTTTATCCCTTTTAATTACTTACGAAAATATTATCAGGAAATGCTAGTTGATATTTTTGCATGCTTGCTTACATTTTTATCTCTTTATCGATCTATTCGTTGTGCCGATCATCTCCCAATTCGAAATTCATGAAATAATGTTCTGATTGAATGAAGGAATTGAATACATTGCTATAATTTTAAATGAACTGAATTTCTGAGCTATTTGCGATTAGATAAAATATATCGCTTGCCTAAAATAATTCTCTCATTGGATTGTTGATTTTTCGTTATTCTTTTTTATTTCTTATTATTCTAAGAGTAACTTACAGATATGTCTCAAGACCAATCATATTTTATCATCATTAGAATAAGCACGGGTTTATATAATATCATTTTTTGACGAATAGAATAGACAATTTTTGATATGTTTAGTGTGGATGATCTTGAAATTGTCATTTTTAGAAATTAACTATTCATCGTTCATCGGATTATTCGACTTATTTTCTTCTTTTCTTACAAGTAGAAATTGTTGGGAATAGTTTTGAAAGTTATTTTTCGATCCAAAATTTTTATTTTCTCATTATGAAGAATAGAAGCTAGAAAGAGACCTTTATTTTCTATTTTTTTTTTTTCATCTTTTTTCTTCTCTTTTTCCGTTTTCATCCGGTTATAAAATTCTGTTTGCCTCCTTGTTCGATTGCTTGTCAGATAAAGTCTTTGATGTCCAGAAGAGATTGACGATGTCAGTCGTAAAACTCTTTCATTTAATGCAGTCAGCAATTTGTTGTAGTAGCAATAATTTTAGGTTGACTTATTGCGGAGAAAATAAAGAACGAATTTAGCATTCTAATAATGATTTGGAGAGAGAAATATAAAATATGGGTTGTTGAGTAGTTTTTCAGGATAGATCAGAAGTTTTAGATAGCTCTTTAAGGCAGATCACGAGTTTCCTTTTTTCTTTTTTTTAATGCCATTTTTTTCTCTAATTCGAATAGGAAATAGTCAGTTTCAGTTTTTGAATGAAACTCACTTTTTAAGCAAATGGTTTCTTGTGCTTTTCTTATGTTTCATGTGAAATTAATTTGAACATACATCATTTTATGTTTTATATTGATATTGAATTTCCAGGTAATTTAAACATAAATTATTCAATTCAGTCTTTTGTAATTTATGTACAAAAAAGAAAATAACGAAGGATTTGAATCATTTATCACCGCAGACAGAGCGGCTCTGTTTTATTGTTGGGAATGATTGATTAGTATCCCGAAATAAACGGATAAACGGTCTGAAATTTAATCATGGAACAAAGGCAGCAATGGCCACCATATTTGATAAACAACAGTGGTTTGGCGCACGCACAATTACGTAAAATTGTGTTAAAAAGATATGAGTGGAACTTTCTTGTTTACTTTTTGATGGTTAATTGAAAAGGACATGTGAAGAGAGCTTTGTAGATCAAAGAACACGTGAATTGGTTGAAAGAACTTTACGGCATTAACTTTAAAATAAAAAAGATTTTCAAAGAAAAACAAAATCGTTTTTCCAATGTTTCTCAATAAAAAGACTTTTGTCTTCTGAAATTTAACTTGGATTGACTTTTATTTCGGATTCTTGTAGTGCGCAAGCAAGAAAGAGCTATTCATCTCTTTCTTATTTGCGTTGAAAGAAGATGCATCTCTTTTATCAATACTTTGGTTTTGAAAAACTTTCGAAAATGTGGAAGTAATGAATGGATTGTTAAAGTACAAATCTTTTATGATTTAATTTTTAACAGTTTGTTGAAAAACACTTAAGCGATGAGCGAAGAAAGGGAGAATGTTATTGCCTTACATGAGGGATATTAAATCATGATAAAATGCTTCGAAAGATAGTTTTTTTATTTTTTTTTTGCTATCTTTTGCTATTGGTCGCATCATATGCATGGTACATTATCTTTTTATTTATTTTTTTAATTTCCTAATAAAAATTGGAAATGGAAATTTTTACTGCCTTCTGATTAGCCTAACCTATATCTGTTTAAAATTGTATATAATTTGATTTGTTTGTCAAAAAAGAATGTGAGATGATTCTGCATGCCTTATCCATATTTTTAGCTGCTTTTTCCTCTGGCATTTTCCATCTTGAAATTTGCTATCTTGTTAGCAGAGGTAAGAAAGGTGAAAACAGTTAGTATGCATTTTCTTATCTCGTTCCAACAAGGATTGAAAGGGTTATCTCTTCTATAAATTTTCTCTTTTCAGTAAATGTCTTTATCATTCATCGTAAGAAATTCGAATTTTTTCGAATAGTCTTTTTTAATTCTTTGCGTAAATTGAGCCTTAAGTATTTGGGAAAGGAATTAAAAGAAAAAGTAAATTGAGCTGCAGAATCCATAAAATCGATAAAAATGTTCAGAGTATTTTTTTATTTTATTGCTGATTATTTCGATTAGTTTATAGCTAAAATTATCTGTTATCGAAGAGGCTATGAAAGACATGCGGATCAACATGTAAGATAACTACTTCTTAAAGAAACAAACATCGTTCCGCAGTGTCATAAGTATTACTGCTAGCTTACAACAATTTCGAGTTCTTGTTAATACGATTGGACTGTATATTTTGGATTTTCCTTTACTAATTCGCATTAAAATGGACAATTAATTTTTATGAAATACATTTGCAAAACTTCTTTTAGGCTAGTTTATGCTACTTTTTACAAGGAAAGAAAAGAAACTATGTTTCTTTAAGCGGCATCCATGCAGATATTGATAGACAATTCTTTTTTAAATTTTAAAATATTTGAAATTTCCAAAACATTTCTCCAGTTAAATTTACTACTTTGTTTGCTATGAAATCTTTAAGTTTTCACCCAAAAATGCTTCCATGTGAACTTTTGTCGTGTTTTAAATATTTATTTGGAACCAACATTTTAATTAAATAACTTTTTGCAAATTTCGCAAAATTAACTAGTTGTTAATGTTTAATCTTTGGTTTTGCATATCGAATGAGCCAAAAAAATTTGCCGTGGGGAATTTTCGTTTCTTGAATTTATCATTTTTCATTTATGGATAAATGATGATTTTTGACTTTTTGTTCCTTTGAAATATGAAAATAGCTTTCCTTCTCTTTTTGGAATGCAGTGAGAATGTTTTTGAAAATCATTTTCTCTTCTGGTTCTTTATTTGCTGTCAAAATCGTGTAATCTTAGAAATGTGCTATATTGGCGGTATATGTACATGTTAATGAAACTCTAAAACTATGTTTGGCAACCAAGTTTCCAAAGCATGATAACCTTCCTCAAATGTGAATTTAATTACTTCTGATTTCGGGGAGGAGAAACCTGCGTTTGCGTCAAGAATTGAATTTTTTAATTAGTTTTTTTTTTTTCCAAAATGCAGAGAAATGCAATTCTTACAGTTGTTCTTTTGTACGGATGATAAAATATTGCTTCGCAATGTTATTTGAGTAGAATTCGAAGTTATATTTCAAAATGTTGCTTATATAAACTCTATCTATAATTGCGTCATACTTTTCTCTCCATCATCTTTTTTCATATCATTTTAATAAATTAGTACTTTTTTTGATGATTGATTTCCCATTTTATACAGTTATTAAATGATTTAATATGATATATTGTTTCATTTCCTATTAATTATTTTTTTTTTTAATTTAAATAAAGATAATTTTTCACTAATCCTATCCCTCTATCACGATAAGCTATTAATAATGATGTTTCGAGGGAAAAGATTAAGATCATTTTTAAAGAGCAAACAGAATTGATGAACGTTTTCATTTAGGTCTAGCTGACAAAGAATTCGTTCAAAAAAACAAATGATTTTTAAACATTCTAACCAATGAAAAATCAAAAGAGAAGAAGCGAGAATTATGTAAGTGGAGGAATTTTTGAATGATGACAAGTTGCAATTATTTGTTGTAAGCAACAGCAGCACTGATATTGAAATAGTAACAGTTTGAGAAAATATCTCAGTTATTCTTAGATTTTAAGGTTAGAACGGATGATAGAATAAGAAACCGCGGTCCGAATTTTTCTGTAATGAACTGTATTAGAATTATATGTCTACCCGTGACATTTGGTTAGCTCCATAAAATCTCTCTTCGAAAATGATAGCTTGCTCTCTTTCGAGATGTCCATCAAGTCATTAAATTTGAAATTTCATCCATTATTTGCTTATTATCATCAGTGAACAGTGCAGATTCAGCACATTATCCTCTTCCTACGTGTTAAAATGCTTTCCCTTTCTTTTTCTAACTTTTTTGATTTGTTAATTTAGATAGTTTCTAGTATCACTTCAGTAAAGAACAATTTAGTGTATTTTTCTGCACATTTACTTGGAATTACAAATTATTAATATCAAATAATTTAGCTGAAGTTGAAAACATTCTTTCAGAATAAGTTGTTTCACTTGAAATTCTCCTTCGTGTTGAATTTTTTTAGATATATTTTCGAGGCTTAACATTAGTTGCTTTCTTTTTGTTGTTATGCCATGAAAAAGTATTTACATATAATAAAAAAAAAAAAAAAACTATTGTTAGGAATGTTTTGAAGGAAAAAATTATGTCTTTGTATCGCTTTATTTTAATATATCATTCTCATGAAATTCTTCTAGAAAAAATCAACTTAGAGCTTAAAGATTTAGTTGAAGAAAATCATTTATATTTTGCTGATATATTAAATTGACCTTTTGGATCTTGTGGTTTGGAAGAGGAGGGAAAGAGAGAGTGGATTGAGATAATAACAGTGAAAAGATTTATTTTTATTTTTTTTAGATTTAGAAGAATCATTAAAGAGATTAACGTTGAAAATGGATGGAAATAATAATGTTATATACTTGTTAATTTTAAATTCATTTTTACTTTTAAGTAATCAACAAACGAAATATTGGATTCGGTTTCTAGAGCATTTTAGATTTTACAGAATGCCTGATTCTTGGCATATAATTGATTTTCGAAGTATGATCTTATCCATTTTACCTTCTCGTCTCTTGAAACGAATCTTACTTTCGCTCTGGAAAAAAACCGAACAGAGTTCGCACTTTCCTGAGCAAGCAAGAGATGAAAGGATGCGAAAAAGATTCTATTTTTTGAAGACACAATCTTCATTATAACCGTATCCAAATCATCATTATTCGTCTTTTTTCCCCGCTCTTTTTTTTTTTCTTTTTTTGTATGTACATGTATATAAGAAGAGGGAGAGGACAAAACACGAATGATGATGATGGTTGAAAGATTTGGATTTTGTTAACCTTGAAATATTGCCTTGTTTTACAAATGAGCAAAGTTGTTGAGGCTGTTTCATTACAATATGAATAATCGGATAGTCTCAGGATATATTGATAGCATAAAACATGCAGATGATAAAACGTTTATCATCTCTTCACGTTCACATTTTGACAACTACTCCACTTGGTCAGTATTATTAGCTCATCTTTAGACACCATTGATATCCTCTATACATTAGAGATATCATTTTAATTTCTTGAAATGCTCTATTTATGTTGTGCTATTGTAGAAGTTCTCGTGTTTTGTAAGCAAAAAAAAGAAGTGTTTTTGATCACTGAATATACTCCCACATTTATAACAAATATCTAAAGATCATTTTTGAATGTTACGATGAAGCAGATTATGATGCTATAATAATTAATTCTATCGTATTATATTTGCTTAAAGTCGGTGCATCTGTTGAGACAGATAAATGAGATATATACAGAAAAATATAGCAACAATTGGTTGTTAATTAAAATCTGGAGTTTTTGATTTTCCTACTTTTTCTCTCTTATCTTTCCTGTCATGATATCATCAGTGTAAATAATGTGCCTAATAAGTTACACTGCAGTAAGCATATATACGTGTATTCGAAATATGTATCATCGAATGTTAGATAATTTTTCTAGTTGTTCCATTAGTTTGTTTATGATATAAAATGTAAGACATATGATTGCATTAGATTTTTGTGTTTTGGAGAATGGTTCCTTTTCAATTCAGTGATCATTAGAAATTAAAGTGTATAATTATAGTGATATTTTATTATATTAATGTCATTTTATCATTCTAATTTTACAGTAATCTAAACACGATATATCTTCCGATAGCGGTGTCACTATATCAGTAGAAAATTCTTTTATTAGCTATCATACTTCTATTTTGCTTTTACTTTTCGAATTATTCAGTCTCAGTTGACCAACATGTTGCATCCTTTCTGGAACAATTTGTTAGATACATTTCGTTTCATTTCAGTCTGACCCAATCAGTTTGGATTTGTGACTTTCAGGGGAATTGGATAGGTAAAAAAAAAAGACATGGGCAATATAAAGAAGCTAAAAAACTTGTAAAGCATTACTCTAATCTAATATAGTTAAACTTAAGACTGTGACCTTATCCCTAGCTCTGTTTTGAAGTAAACCTGTCATGTATATACCACCTATATAACACTGTAAAGATTTGCAATTCCAACTGTTATGGGTTACTGTTAATTATAATTGTGAAAGTTGAAAATTTGAATGATTGTGTGAATCATCACCGTAGTTTATTTTGGCAATTTTTAGAGAAAGTTTCTGGAAGAGAAGTTTCCGGAAATTCTTGAATGCAGAAAATGCATTTTTCATAAATTGCTATTGCAGAGCAAAAGCAGTGAGAGACAAAAACGCATATATTTGTATTTGTGGCATTTATTTTCATTGCTCTCCAGGTTTTCTTTTTTCATCCTTCGTATCATCCTTCTACCGTGGATACACTATTCATTCGACCATCTGCCAGAAGATGCACACATGTAAAGTGCACATTAATTATTGAAAAGGTGAATTTGATAGTACTGGAGAATTGAGAGAAAAAGTATACATTACTGGGATAAAAAGTGCATATTCTTTCTTCTTTGGTCGTGGATTTTTGGTATAAAATTCACTGATCATATGCTTTTGTTAGCTGTTCTACTAGCACATCTGCTTGGTTGATATTCTGTTTTGTGGCCAATATTTAAAGTTATTGATAACGAAGAGCAAAAAGGAACAATAAAATGGTTTTTTTACGTGCTTCTCCTCCAACATCACCTTCAACTTATTGTGCGGATTATGCACGCATTATATCGATGAAAGAATTGGATTCAAGCTTGGCAGTGCTTTGCAATTACAGTCAATCATCTTCTAAGATTCAACGACGACAATCTATCGCGTCGTGTGTGGGAGGGATGATGACAGCTACGTTGGGTACTACTACAGTAACAACATTCGATGTATTGAATCAGTCGAGCGCACTGATCACTCCACCAACAACGCCGGATACCACCCAAGTTAATACTATACATCGATGGAGTGTTTCGTCGATTTCCTCGTTCAGTTCTAGAAGTTCCACCAAAATGCAACCATCATCATCTTCACTGTATACAAATCAACAGTCTGATTCGTCTATTTCGTCAAATTTGACTTTTGGTGAAATGCTTGATAGGCTAAATCCTAAAATATCTACAAATACATCAGCTGTATTTTTTGATCTTGCCGAAGTCATGAGGTAAGCATCGTTTAATTTCGTTGTCATCGATTCATTCTGAATTTGAGCAAATCAGGGTAAAGGAATTTGATTGGTGACAAATATGGGATTTGTGATGAAATTTTGAAGTTTAATCAGCTTTTCGTGCTGTACATACTTCCTCTTTCTTTACTTTTGACTATAAAGTTCAGGACAATTTCTCAAGTGAATATTCTTTCTAGAAGTGTTTTGGTCAAAAATATTAAAATTTTTGGCTGTTAAAGTTTTTCAGTTTAATGCTCTTAATGCTTGATTATGCATTTGATATTGTAGCAACTATTACAACTGTTACTCTCAAAATTTGATCAATGCACTAAAAGACATCGGAAATGAAGATTTTTCAATTAATGAGGTGGCAGTAATAATGATAAAAAGATATTTCTTACTAATATCTCAGCTATTTTAAGTAGTATAATTTTATCCAATACATATGACAAAAGCAACGACTTGTATCAATAGAATCTCTGATTCATATACTAATTATAGTCGCATATGTCGAATCTTTATCTTTGGCATCATCACTCCTTTATATAATATTTTATTAATTTGTCTCTTAACATCAAATTCAATCTGTTAGTAAAGAAAACGTGTGTATCAATTTACCATTCAATTTTTTTTTCTTTAGAAATTCATTCTGTGTACTTTTATTTGTCGTGAAATTTGTTTTTGAATTTGGCAATAACAGTTAGAGAGTTTCAGATATAACAAAGTGACATATGCTCGAGACTTGCAAATAAGACACTCCTGTATTTTTATCTTGAAAAATTAGATGCTCCAATTATCATCAGTTTCCCAATTGAGAAGATTATGTTAGTTAGACAGTTATCACTTCATAACTTTCCATAATACCCGCATTCAATCATATTCGATCTACAATATTTTTTCGAGACAGTTTTCTATCAATTTATGCTGAATTACTTTATCTGATTATATTTCTATATACTTAAAGAAATTAGATAGAGTACCATCAGCAGAAATTGCTAGCACTGATTATTGGTAAGTTAAAAGTATGATATTTGCAATTCTTTCTTAGATTTTGAGTTTTGAGAACTTAATGCAAATTGCAGGATATTCATGTTTCTTACCTTGCAACCAATTATAATTATCATTATCATTCATCGTTCTTTAGAACTCTTATTAAATTCGACTATTTTTAAAGAACCATGTACATTATATCCATATTATTCCTTTTTCGCTCTTCTCTTTTTGTAATCGATATTAATTCCAAAAAGAAGATATGATTTTCTTGTTTTCGATTAATTCAGAAATCTTTTTTCTTTTTTCTGCCATCTTTTCTTGGAGTGTATGGATATATCTTAAGAATGAAGGGTATGTCATAAATTATTAGAAATTAAATGCCAACCTGGTTTTTTTTTTCAATTTAATCAGCTGTGTGTTTAGTTTATTTTAGATCGATAAAGGATTTTGAATAAAAATATTTTGCAGAAATAGAATTAAAAAGGAGAAGAACCTTTAAATGATTGAATAATTTCCGAGTCAAATTTACATTGATTAAACTATTATGAGTTGAGGAAAAGAAAGTGTTAATACTCAGTATTATATTTGCAGGGCAGCAACAAGCACATCAGCGACCGGTCCAAATGTAGTACCCATTGATAATAAAATTGAGCAAGCCATGGTTAGTCAACTTTTTTTCTTAATTTTCTCAGGCAGTTAATTTTAGATCACTTATACTCTTGTGTATTCTTCAACTTCATCATCATCTCTACTATTTTCTTCATCACTATGTGATTACTTCGGTGTTCTTTATAGTCTTATGTTATTACATGCTGAAGTGGTTTCCTTGATTTAAGTTACTTTTAGATTAGATTCTCTTGGTTCAAATAATATTATGACATAGATTTTTTTTTTCTAGTTTAAATCTTGATTTAACTTTTTTTTTTCAAGAAATAGGTATTTAATTAACAGTAAATAGAGCCAGAATTTTTGGTCGAAAGATATAAAAGTTTTTTTTTTTTTTTTTGGTAACCACTTTTTAGGGAAGTTCAAAAACTTCTAATCGAGTGCTTAAATTTTTGAATTTGAAGAGAAAGGTTATCTTGATTTCAAAAATGTTTTTGAGTGTTTAATGTTATTTAAATGACTAACTTGTACGTATGAATTTAATGGTGTTTAAACATCAAATATTATTAGTAATATGTTACTAATTGCGACTTATAATTTTTGTCATATTACAAATTGAGCCGAACCTTTTTCTCGGATAAGATTAAATAATGAGGACAGTCTCTTGACTTCTATTAGCGTAATCTTTTGCAAAATCTTTGTCTTTTTTAAGATTTGCATACATAGTTCCATCTGTTTTCAGGATTTAGTCAAGACTCATCTAACATTTGCTGTACGCGAGGAGGTAGAAATCTTGCGCTCTACAATTGTTGAATTGGAAGCAAAGGTAAGTGGTAATTTTTGTCCTGTAAAATTCTGGTACTTTAATTTTATAACCAGAAAGAAGATCTGGTCTTTATTATTTGTTATATGGAAATTCCAAGCTTAAATCTTGACTGTATGTGCTTAAGACTTTATTTTGTTCAGGACTATTATACGACTATTTTCAGGTTGCACAACTGGAAAGTCAAAATCAGGTACTAAAGCAATTCGCTCCTGTAGAAGTAGTTAATTCGTTGGCAACACTTGTACAACAGCAGCAACAAAGACAATTGCAAATACAACAACAGCAGCTCTCCTCCGGTGCCACTTCACCGAATCCTGCACAGCCTATTTCTGTTCAGGTATTATGTCTGTTATATTTTTAAAAATAAATTATATCAGGTTTTGTTCAGTGCTTGAGTATTTTAAACATTGATTTTTAAATTTAACAATTTTAAACATTAATTATAAACATTTTAAGCATTAGCTTTTAAATTTTAAAACAGAATTTGATTGACTCGTTTATCGTTTTATACTAAAATTTAAAAAATCTGAGAAAGTCTTTTTTTTTTAAAGAAAAAAATTAATGGATTCAAGTGTTGAACGTGTTGGACGAAAACTTAGTATTAATTGATATGTTTTTTTTTACAAATTGGTGTTTGATCAATTTGATAAACATAAAACGAACTGGAAGAGTTTGAGAGATCATACTGAGTATACAGTATACCTGATTTTGAAGTGGTTATTATTCTCTAAGGAAAAAGTAAGGAAAAGATGCAGAAGTTTAAAAAATTTGACATTTTGTGTTGTCCATTAACATAGCTTTAATTAGAATTTTTTAAAATATTTTATATTTTATAATTCATCTTATCATTCTTTTCAAAGTTTGTTTCCTTTCAAATGATATTATTTGTGTGCAGGTTTTCTTTCATTTAAAAATTTCTTTTACATTTTATTTTTCTTCGCACAGTATATATTTTCTAGGATGTGAATTACATTTTCTGACAGCAATAATCGGATGAAAATTATTTCAACTCATGTTTATCCTACGAAATTTTATACGTTTAGTTCTCTTTCATGTGTTTGGTAATTATGTATAAGAAAAGAATGGACAATGAGCTTGAGAAAGCAAAATAACTCAGCGAAATTGAAGTGAATAAGATTTATAGACGACGAAAATATGGATGAAATGAAAGAAATTTTTCATTTCATGGATTTTTAATCTAATCATTATCTTTTTGGTAAATGAATAGCCGGCAATTGCACAAAGGTAGAAGATTACGAAATGTTGCTTCACTTTATAACAGCTGTTTAAATTTTTCTTTATGTTTTAAATCTATCAGTTCATTTTGCTTCAATGAATGATTCATGAAAGTATTGCTTTTTCCCTTCCTTTTAATGTTTTTAATTCTCCTTCAGATTACAAGATAGGTCAATATATTGGCCATCATATTTTCGTTTAAATGTGATATTATTTTTGGATTATTAAAAATCATGGAAATATTGGTTTTTTCTTTTCCTGCTTTAAATGTATTTTTGTTTATTTTTTTGATGAAGAAAATACCTTGCTGAAAGGAAATTTAGCGATTTAATTACTTATCTCATTATTTAAGTAAATTTTTTTCGATGTATGCGGAAGGTAATTATATATGTATGGAGTTCTTTTCTAACGTAATATTCAGTAGTTTAATAACATTTTCAAAGAGAATTTAACAATAGGATTTTTTTATCGTTCATTTATGCTTGCGAAACAAAATATTTACACGTTGTCTTTAATTTATAGTTAATTTTTGTGGCTTTATGTTGTTATTGGAATAGTGTGATAATCTTCTAGATGTA
Source organism: Onchocerca lupi (assembly GCA_028564675.1). Lineage (NCBI taxonomy): Eukaryota > Metazoa > Nematoda > Chromadorea > Rhabditida > Onchocercidae > Onchocerca > Onchocerca lupi. The sequence continues at coordinate 55,017 of JAOVVO010000099.1, read as the reverse complement.
ACCTGCCATGACCTCATAATGTACATAGTCATATATTCATACCTTGTCAGTGAGACTCATGATATGAACGATCATCAAATTATTCTGTTTATCTACGTTTGATGAAAATACCAAGTAATGCAAAAGAACTGAAATAAATAATGCGTTAGAAGCATGAAATCTCGAGCTCTCATTATGTTATTTTCGGCCCGCAATTTCATAATGAGCCGAATGATGGGAAAGAGATATAACATTATGCTGAATGGTGAGACATTTCTGGGATTCCAGTCTGATAAGTTATTTGAATGTTTCGATATGCTTCATATTTGAAGTAACAATCCTTGTTGTTGCAGAATGTATCAATATCAAATCAAAGCATCCAAAAGCAATCGATGCCCACTGTAACATCTGAAGTTTCCGTTGGTCCAACTTCTTTGCCAGGCGTCGTTCCTCCTATTGGTTTGTTATCAGAAGTACAACCTGGCATGGAGCAAAAGCAATTTCCCGCCACTGGTAGCATCGTTGATTCTGATATACAGTAATATTAATGCTGATTTGAATTATTTCTGTACTTTCTCTTTCTTTTTATTTTGTAACGACACATCAAAATTTGTGTTGCATGATAGCTTTCTATGTTTCCAGATAAGAAACGAATTCTGCTAAGACCATGATCATCTTGGCATTGAGAAAATTGAGGTATTATAATTAAAATGATAATTGTGATCTTGAATGGAAAAGAAAAACTTGATTTTCTGAAGAAATTTCGAAAGTTCCGAGGAAAAAAACAAGAATTGGGATTATTATTTTAGAAAACACTTAGGAATCTATTAATTTCTATCAAGTTTCTATTCGCATTACTCTGTCTGCTGTGGCAAATTATTCTATTTTTTCGTTTTCAGTTGTGCGTTTCAGTTATTTGATTTCGTATTCCTCCTGGATGTAATTTTATTATAAAATTAACAGGAAGAAAGATAGTGTAAATCAAGTGAAATAAATTAATGATTGCTAGTGGCGAAGGTCAATTAATGACCGTTTATAAATAATAGCTACTGACATTTCTCATATTTCTGATAATGTTAACAATGGTTTTTACTTTTTGTAATCTTGTAGAGAGCGGTGTGTGAGAAAGTTTCCGAGTGATTCAGAAGAAATGAATTGGCAGATTTGAGATATCTAAATTGAAGTATTTTATGCAGATTAATACTAGATTTTAAAAAAAAAAGTCTGTCAAGCGAATTGGATTATAGTGCATTTATCAAAATGAATTAATTATTAGCTTTGGAGAATTTTCCTTAGTAAAATGAAAAATCGGCTTCTCTGTGTATTCGGCAATTTTGTGCGTGATTCATTTAAATTTTTATTCCTATATCGTAACGCTTGTTCATCTGTAATTATGATTTGTGATATGAAGCGGTGATGTCTGCGCATTTTTCATATGTTTGCTTTCAAAATTGCGACTTTTGCTATGGTATGATGTTAAGATTCGAAGTATTAGTTTTCAAATTAATGGTGCTCTTATACAAGAACTGGTTGATCGAAAACAATATTTGATTTATTTTTCATTCATTATAAAATGCTTTTGTTATCTATCATTTTAAATGTGCTTACTCAAATTCAATTCATATAAGAGTCAGTGTAGCTTCAAGCAATTTAATATAAATTGCTAGCATATTGAATGTATTGGCAAGCTCTTATGCAAACCATTAATGATAACCTGGAAATTAAGGAAGTACAAGTAGAGTTCGCTACATGCAATACTAATATATTTCAGTCGATTTAGAATTTACAAACATAATTATTGCATTGTTAAGAAGTAAAAGCAGCTTATTTTATCTTTTTAAAACTGGAAGATGTGACGTTTAATCAGCAATACAAGATATGTATGCTTTAAAATTGTTATGTAAAATCAGTTACTTGAAATTACAGATTATATTTGATTGTTTCGATACAAAAAAAAATTAGTAAGCCGAACGAGATTCGTTTTTCCTTGATGACAACCAGTAATGTCGGTATTTACGGTAAAGATGGCCATCACTTATCAGATCTGGAGATATCATGTCTGCATTTAGTGCAGTTGAATTATTTATTTTGTCGGCACTTCTGATGGATGATTTATTTCACGAAATCTGAAATTCTCTACAAAAATTGTCATTCAAACCTCAAAGAATAGATCTTTCAACTTGTCTGGGTTTCATCATTTAAATAGCCGTTAATTAGTATTGAACAATAAGAAGTCATTATAATCCAGAAATACGGAACATGGATCCGGCACACTTTTAGTTGACTAAAACATATGAATTAAGTGTAGTTCCTCCATAAGTTGACATTAATTTTTTGGTATTGATGTATAACGATGAATATATTGACATCTTTATATTGCTTTATATTGGTGATTTATTCATACGTTCATTGGTTTAATGATTATTAAATGGAATTAATTTTCAAAGATTATATATTGTATTCTATATTCCATTCATTGCTGTGAGTACAAATGAAAGCATCTATTGTGATGTGAAATCTGTTGCAATTGAAATTTAAAAAGATAATAGACACTACATATATTATGATAAATGCAAGAATGAGGAAGAGGAATTCACACTTCGTTCCGTCATCGACTTAACATATGCTTCTTCGATTTTGATATTGTGAAAGGAGAAACCTAAACCTTTCCTTTTTTCTTTTTGATTATTCAATCATCGTCCACTTAAACCATTGATTTGTATTATCATAATGAGAAATAAAAAGATATATTCGGATAAAGACAGAAACATTCCTGTAACAATATCTTTTAGTGTTATCAAGATGGTAATAGATGTGAAACATCCTTGATAAGAAGAGATGTTTTTAAAATCGCCAAACTTTCTTCATATTTTATTAGATATAATTATATGAATATAACTTGTTACAAAAGAAATATGAAAGACTTAGTCTTATACAATGAACGATAGATACATCAACAATCATTTGATTAAGAATGATTTCAATTGTTATGTCGACGATTTCGTATGCTGTAGACATAATTTATATATATACATTTCAAGATATTTATTCATAAATTTTTCTATTAATATTGAAGAGTAGGAAATGAAATGATTTGAAGCTTTCATTTTTCCATTTTTCTTCACCATCATCGTGACAATTACTTTAGGATAAGAACGAAAGATTGCAAACCAACTCTTGCATTTGCATATATTCTAAATATCAAACTAAAAGAATAGCGAAATATTGAAAAGCAAAGAATAGAAAGACATTTCAGTGAGACAATTACGGTCATGTAGTTTTCTGACTTTTGTAATTTTTGGAATATATGTTTTGTTCGCCTTAAAAAAACAAATTTCATTTTTTTTTTCCTTTCAAACTAACTTCTTTCTGTACATTAAGATTCTCTATGAATGTTATAATTAGTCTATTCATACCTAACTTTTATTCTTATAGGTAGTCTAAAAATATCAAAAAAAAAAAAAAAATTTAAGAGAATCTGCATAGTAAAAATACGCAAATTATCGTTGCTATTATTTGGCATGTAACTTTACAATCTCTTCACCAATTACTTTCAAGTTTTGAAATACGTTGTATGGAAATTGGGGCGTGTTTTTATCTACATATATAAATCAACTTTTTTTTCTATTTGTTACACCTGTGACAGATAAAATAAGTGAAATCATATATTATATATTCATATTTTCTATACCAATGCTGTTATTTGCCACATAATTTTGCAACCTCTTCACCGATTGCTTCCAAATTTTGGTATAACCTTGCATTCGAATAGGCACTTTTTTTTTTTTTTTTTTATTCAGATATATATCTACTTTTTTTTTTTATCTGTCAAACCTAAGACATGTAAAAATAAGTGAGCGGACTGAATTTATTGATCGTTCTGCGTTGCTCATTTTGACGCAACGTTTCAAACTCTTCATCTTTCAAATTTTAATACAACGTTACATTGAAATTGGGACGTCTTTTATCTGATAATAAAATTAAATATATTTACTATCTTTTATTTGTCACATCTGTGGCAAGAAAAGTAAATGAGCGGATTGAATTTATTGACGCGTTTACGTTGTCATTCATTTTGACACAACGTCGCAAACTCATCGATTGATTTGAAATTTTGAAACAATGTTGCATTCGAATAGGCGAATGTTTCTATATAGATATACCTAATTTTTTTTTCTACCTATCACATATATTTTTTTCTACCTATTACATATAGGTTCAAACGAAATCGAAGATGTAAAATGCGCTGAAAATATCCGATTCCGATGTTGACAAGGATTTGTATGAAACTGTGACGATAAATATGACACATGGATTTTGTTTATGCTAAATCCAAATTCATTATGCGTGATAGACAAAAAATTCTCTAGCGATATCCTCGGGCATTAGTATCCAATACAGTTAAAGGAAACGATGAATATCCTTTATACAAAAGAAGATTAGCAAAAGATGTCGGTAAAATAGCAACCATACAAATGCGGAAAGATGACATCGAAATAGATAATCGGTGTTTGGTTCCACATTCGCCTTTGCTATTGAAAATATACAAAGCGCACATGAACGTGGAATAGTGTTACCTCGTAAAATCGATCAAATACACTTGTAAATATGTGAATAAAGGCAGCGAGCATTTTGGCGTGCAACCAGAAAGAAGTGATTAGAATGCGGTATTATATTTCGATGGAATCGCACAGTATTAGGCTGGAAAATATATAAGCTGCAATGAAACTTTGTTAAGAAATGGCGAACAAAGTTCTCAGTCAATTGGGAATGCCATTACCGAATCAATCTGCTGCTTCGTTTGATGTAGAATTGCAGTGTGAACTAAATTACAGCACGGCTGATCTTTTGTCGCATGTGCAATCAAATATTCCGAAACTAACGCTTGAGCAAAAAGGCATTTACGATCTAATAATGTCAATAACGGGGTTGGGGAAGTCTTCCTTTTAGATGCGCCAGGAGGACTTGGTAAAACGCTCCTAATTAGATTGATACTGGCAGCAATTCAGTACCAAAATGACATGGCCTCAGCTCTTCCGTCCGGAATAGCTGCAATATTGCTACGATGTGCAAGAATTGCTCAATCTGCTTTGAAATTATCATTAAACATGCAATTCACTGGAACTTCCAGCAATATTTGCAAAGCATCCGGCAGAGGAAAAGTATTGCAGAAATGCAAATTTTTGTTTTGGATGGATGTACAATGGCGCGCAAAAAATTAGTCGAGGCTCTTGATAGATCATTGCAAGATTTGCGTGGAAATAACAGATCATTTGGGAATGCATTAATATTGCTTGGAAGAGATTTCAGACAATACTATTGCAATTCTTCAGTCGACACCAACAAATGAAAAAACTCGTCTGAAATACTCTATTTTGTGGCGATACGTAAAAACGTTAGAACTAACTATAAATAGGTGTGTCCAGCTGCAAAACGATCGATCAACTAGGATATTTCACATCAATTGCTGGAAATTAGGAACGGAAAGGTGCAGGTTGATCTGAAACTCAGGACAAATTTCATTGCCTCATAACTTCTGCAATTTAATGATGTCAAAAAATGAATCGGTTGAAAAAGTATTTCTCAATATTCAAGCTATTTATAAGAATCACGATTGGCTGAGTGAACGAGTTATTCTTGCGGCCAAGAACAAAGACTCTACGAATTTAACAATATTATTCAGTCTAACATTTAAAGCTAGGCAGTCACACACAAGTCTGTCGAACTGTCGTGGAAACAGATGAAGAGGTTAATTACCAACAGAATTTTTGAATTCACTTGATCTACCAGGGATGCCACCGTACGTGCTCCAATTGAAAATCGACGTGCTAATTATTATGTTGCAAAATATCAACCAGCCAAAACCTTGCTACGACATGCGGCTTACAGTAAAAAAATTAATAAGCAACATCGTAGAAGCGACAATCTTGACAGAATTTTCAAAGATGAAGATGTCGAAAACGACAGTTTTGTTAAAAAAAAAAAAAAGCAAATAAAAAATTCCTAGCATTCCTATGATTCCAACAGATATGCCATTTCAATTTAAGAGACTGCAATTCCCAATTCGATTAACGTTTACAATCATCGTTAACAAAACTCAAGACCAATCTTTAAAATTGTGCGGTTTAGATCTAAGCTCGTGATTGCTCACATGGACAGTTATATGTTGCTTTTTCTAGAATAGGCAAACCAGACAATCTCTATATCTATGTACGCAATGGAACAAAAAAAAAATATCTTATACCGACAAGAATTGTGAAATTAAATGTATTAGAAACGTGCGCTTTCTCTGATCTTACTTTACCACTTAAACAGACCGAGTTACAGTAATGTGTTTATATAAAAAGTGTACATAAAAATATATATATATTTAAAGAGTATATATATGAAGTATATGAAGAAGAATATAAAAAAGTATGCATATAAAAAGTAAATAAAAAGTATAAAGAAATGTATATTCAATCGAAAACAACATTTTTTCAAAAATTCAAAGCAATAGATAAGAACTTCCGAAGATCTCAGATTTTGAATTAGTATAGATAAGGCGCATGTTTGAAAAGCTTCGGAGATTTAGGATTTCAAACAAACTAACATTTACATTTTTATTTATGTTGATAGCTGGAACCGCAAATGCAAAGCATTATCAACCTAATAAACTAGTTAGACCGGACGGCTACGGTTACTTTATTAACAAAAAGAAGCAAAAAGAGACTAGAAAAACATTCGACGATAAACTTAAAAATTCGTTATATAAGATTATAAATATGAACAATATAATTTAAACGAGTACGTGAATAGTAATAAGATGAATTTGTTGATAATAATTGTCAACCGATGCATTTATATCTTTTCAATTCAGAAAATCGAAAGTTTTGTAAAATGATGAAAGAAAAAGTTAAGAAATAGAAGGTTGGAAAAAAAAGAGAGTAGAGGAAGTATAAAAATGTTCATTCTGAGCTTTTTTTTTATTATTGAAAGAATAAATTAATAAAAAAGTCTTCTCCAAGAAGCCTTTTGCTATATCAACGATTCATCATCAGCTTCGCCATCAAAAATACTTATCTTATTCTGCTTTTATGATAAAATATTGTAGGTATGCTGATGCTGTTTGATTTATATTGGCTTTAATTAATTGTAACGAACGCAACTTATCCTTTCCATCTTATTTCATACTTCTCAACTTCTTAATTTTTATATTTCGTGAAAGTTTACTTGAAACCAGAAATGAAATAATGAGCAGAAGTCAATAAATACAATGCAACATCTTCTTCTTAAAAACGTCATTAATCAAAATTAAAGAGTTGTTTTTTTTTTTTTTTTTTTTCATTGCAGCAGGTGACGATCAGTATTATCATCAACCAATAAATTAATAAAAAAACGAACTACTGTGATAATTTATTATATCGGTGTTAACTCTATTCTTTTTCTTTTCCTCTTTCTCAAAAATGAGGACATAATATTGATGCTAACAAATTTGCACAGAAATAAGCCTTAATCTTTTGATTATTTGATCAATAAATCGGAGATTTTTATTATTCAACTAAGAAACTAATTGTATATTTTATCCGTCTTTGTATTCTCATTTTTTTAATTTAGCAATAAAAAAGTCGGGCAATTTTATTCATTGACTTTTTTCTTTTATTAGGAAAGAATTTACTTAATCAATCGATCAATCGAATCGACATTCAAAAATTCACCAAAATACCAGAAAAATTATTCGTTTAACGAAATCATTTCATTTTCTCCACGGTATTTCGTCAGGAGAATTAAGGAATTAGATTTGTACGCCATATTTCGAGAGTTTTGCATAACTTTCAGCCGAATTTACGATGCTTTTTCAAAAAAAAAATCTCACATTGTAACCTCTGAAATTAATGAATTAATAGGTTAGTTTGTCCCTTCGAAAAAATCCTTTAAAAATTTTTTTTTAGATTCTGAACGGCAATAATTTTATATCATTTTAAATTCATTTCTGAATGGCAAAAATAAATGTTCCTATCTTTATTTTCAGTAAATTAAGTCTCAATTGGAAAATTAAACAAATTCACATGTCACATTAATAATGACATTTACTTGCTTTTATGGAACTAAGTAAAAAAATGAAGAAAAAAATTTCAAGATAAAACATTTCGAAATTATTTGAATTAAAAAAACTGAACGGTACAGGATGGAAGTTGAACACCGTTTAATATCAATAATTTTTCATTCAATTTGAAATTAAACCAGTTTTTTTTCGTTTTTTTTTCTTTGTTCGACAATATGGAAACGCTAATGACCAATTTCGTCAACTCGTTTTTTCTTCCTTCTCCCTCTCATTTCTAACGTCAGCACGTTGTATACGTTGACATCCTCCCCCTGATCATAGTTGTATTTATTTATTTTTTTACATTCATTTTCTATACAACTAGCTGGACCCAGCCACACTCTGCGTGCTTGATTGGATCGGAGACTGATTCTTGCTATTGTGATTAAGCAAGGCCAGCAATAAGTTTGAAGAGGTTTTTTTGCCTTGTGTTTTAGAGATGAATTCTGTTGAGAAAGGTTTTATTGATTGATGAAGAATGATTCTTCGTAACAAATAATTATCAGAGAATATCCAGGCAACTGATGACTGGGTTATCCTTTCCTTTGTCGCTGATAGAGAAGATTACTGTACAACTGAATTGTCGGACTGTTGAATTTATGCTGTCTATCTGCCAGCGGAAAGAGGTAGCCGGCTTTGTGATAAATTTGTCCATTCACATTGAAAGTTGCATGGATTGTATTGTTACAATTTCTGCATCAAACGACTTTATTTGGAAGCAGGAATTGTATTTCCTGATGATAGGTAGGAAATGGTTTGAATCGGCAGTATATCTGGCAAACAAAGTTTTCAATGGCTCTGGCAGTTCTTCAGGATGAGGCAATTTAATTTTTCCGACGGCACAACACATTCTTTTCGTTTCTCCATTAAATTTCAGAATCTTGCAATAAGGACACACTTGAGCTATAGTACCGATGAGAACATTTTTGGCTCAAACTATAATCATCAGCTAGGTTGTACCGGAAAGCAAAGCGATTGTCATCCAATAATCGCTGAACATGGAGCCGTGCTTGACGCTGATCTCCTGTTTCTTATTGATATCTTTCAGCCACACTTAGTCTGTCGCGTTCATTCCGTCAGAACAAAGCAGATCTGAAGCTGCAGAACACAATCGAAGTGCTCGTAATCTTGCATCCTCAAGTCTGGCTGCATGTTTTGCACGCATTTGAACCATTTTTTGTCTTGTTCGCTCATCTGTTGATGCCCATTCTTCCTTAATTTGATTTGCAATCAACCGTCGCATTCTTTCCGCTGCGCGAGTTTGATGACCTAAATTTGATCTTCTGCGAGGATTATTTGGATGAACTAAAGTAGATAGATTGCACGCGCCTATTCGAAGGGAAGGTAATATCGAAATTTGAAAGTAATCGATGAAAAGTTTGCGAAGTTACGCGGCAAGTAACGGTCTACGTGCGGTCAATAAATTCATCCGTTCACCTACTTCACAAGTCAAGAAATAAACGAAAAGCTTAGAACGGGTCCTATGTACAAAAATTTAAAATCGGTTACGCGCCTTTCGAATGCAACTTGTATGAAAATAAATTTCGAATATGACGTTGCATGGAAATCTTGTATCAGTCGGTGTCCACTCACTTACTCTTACCTGTCACAGGTGTGACAGGTAAAAAAAAGTAAATGTATCTAAATAAAAAAAAAAGACATCTATTTAAATGCAAAGTGTATCGAAATTTGAAAATGAATGGTGAAGAGTTTGCAAAGTTATGGACCGAATAACAGCAAACGATGACACGATTTCACTTAATTTTATATGTCATAAGTGCGATAGGTAAGAAAAAAAAGATATGTAGAGATAAAAACGCATCCCAATTTCAATGCAACATTCTGTCAAAATTTGAAAACAATCGGTAAAGAGATTGCAAAGTTACGTGCCAAATAACAGCAACAGTGATTTACGTTTTTATTTGTTTGGATTTATCGATTAATAATTCATTTTATACATAATTATTTCATTAAATTATTTTGTAATATTGCATACAATTATTTCCTTTAATATAATAACCAATTCAGTATACTGATATATTTCGCTTCACTTTCTCTTTTCCAATCACTTATTTATATTATAATTTGGAATTTTTTTTCTATTTATATTACATTTCCTTTTGTTTCTTATCTTGAATTCATCTCTCATCTTGATTTTACTTATGTCATCGAAATTACATTTCGAATATTATGGTTGCAAGTTTCAACTACTTATTATATGACATTTTATGCTAGTTTTGAAAATATCATGTCATCCAAAAACTGACCTTTCGCATGATTTTTAACCAGAAATGATTGCAAAAGAGTAAGTCAGTGAATCAAAGATTAGATTTCAGAGTGTTTTCTTTCATTATTTCATTTTGCATTAATTACTGGAGGCAAAATACGGATTATTTGATTGTAACAAATCAACAAATATGTCTTCTTGGCTTGCATAAAGTTTCCAGAAACAAATTACATTATGTCCATTGCAATCATAACAACTTTTATATCGCATGAGTAAATTGATAATGAAACTTCAAATGCTAATTATCGATTTTCAAATCCAAAAATACAATTGGAATTAATTAAATATTGCTGAGCAATTTATTCTAATTCGGTAGCATTACGAAATGGTAAAACTGGGAAGTAACAATGATAGTATGTGGTCAGGCCTGAAAAAGTTAGTTTACTAATATTATATGACAAGAAATAGCAGTAAACAAATGATGAAATTAAGTTACTTGACAATTATTGATGAATTTCAGTTCGAATGATATAAGGAAGAGTGATTTGTTGCTGCCAATGACGTCTATCTACATGATCAATAAACTAATTTCTTTAGCATTTGTGATAAACTCGAATTTTTCTGGAAGATTTTTTTCCTGTAAATTCAGGAAACAAACATTTAAAAAAAAATATTAGAAGATGAAGAAGTGATACAGATGAGTGCATTTGTTTATTAAAATCAATATGTAATAAAGGCAAATACTTTTTCGCATTCCTAATCACAGCTAAAAAAATCAAATGGAATTAAAAATTTCCGTACTTCCTCTCAATGAATTGCAAATGAGCCAAAGTTAATCGAGATTTGTTCATAAATTGTTTCAGTCAGAGAATGGACCAATGCGATATACTTGTATATTATTTAAATTTTTTCTTAAGAAAAATGAGGAAAGACAAATAAAAAAAGATAAGTAAATGAATAAATAATAATTAAGTATTTAAGTTGATGAGAATTTACTTAAGTTATGCATAATTGCTGCATTCGTAACATTACACAGTAATTACAAATGTTTCAGAAAAGTGAATTTCACATATATATTTTTCACTTTATTTGCGGTTATTCTATTAGTGGAATCGACTAGTCTCACATATATCATTTCTACGGTCCAATCAATTGAACGACAATTTCAAATACCATCAAAGCTGTCCGGTTTTATAGTTAGCGCCAGTAAGTACTACAATTTTTCTTTTTAGAACAGTGGTTGATATTCAATTAAATTCAGTTAATTAAATTGACATCCAAAAAAGGCCTAGAGTAATTTTGTAAATAGTTGATTGCTTGTCTACTATATATATGCCCAATTAGCTTACATATTCTATTCTCAAAAAATCCATTAAATATATCTAACATCCTTCCAATTTCTTCAATGCAACTTTTGCCATTGTACCGCGTGAATTTTTATTTCCAAAAAAAAGAGAAAGAAAAGGAAGAATTCCATCGTAAAAAAAGTTATTCGAATGATATTTGGAAAAAAAAGAAGACAGCTAGGTACAAGAAATAATAAATAGAAAAGATCAAGTTTAAGTTTGAAATATACACATGAATAGCTCGCTTTTATTGCCGGATATTTTGCTTACTCATAACATGTAAGCAACAAGAAGAAAAAAGCGATTTATTTTTTTAAAAATTGTTGCTTTCTTACAAAAAATATTAAAATATGAAAAAATATCAGAAGCAGATAGAAATTAATGAAAGAAAAACGATTGAGAAGTAAGCGATTTATAAAGGATATATGAAATTATAAAAAACCAAAATTTTCAACTGATATATTTTATTTCGAAAAACAATTTTTATTTTTGTTAAATTTGTTACAAATAAATAAGCTTAGTTCAGCCAATGTTTATACAATTGAATTAACTTGATTAAAATATAAAATCTTTGTTAGTATAATAATTCCATACACTAAACGACATTTTTATGTTAATGCAATTTAATTTTATGCGTACAAACGTAAAATGCACTTACGTCTTTGTCTAACTAGTACTATGCATTTTATTTTTACATTAATTGGGACTTCTATAACTTTTTTCACAATGAAAATTTTTAAGTTTATTTGAGTGAAATAATTTATAACTACTTTATTGCAATTAATATTTTTAATTGCCAATAATATTAGCCATTTCTTGTTATAGGTGATTTTATATACATTCCTATGGTTCTTTTTGTGTCATATTTTGGTTCTAAAGGTAATCGAGTTAAATGGATTGGTTTCGGTACTTCGATAACGGCAATTTCACATTTGCTCATTTTTTCGTCCAATTTTTTGTTTCCAGTTGAACAACAAATACTCAACTATACCATATTTCAAGCATGTATTTTCTTCATTCCATTTCTATTCTTTGACTAAACAAATACATTAAGGAAAAAAGTTGCAATTATGTGCGAAAATTTGTTGAAAATAGAATTCTTGACTAATTTCAGAAACGTCTACTTCCACCTAACGAACTGTTGACACCGAATGCTAAGTTAGAGCAATTTTTTGATTATGAACCTATAAAAGATCGTATAGATGAAAGCATAAAAGATGATTTCTTGAAAAAAATAATGCTACTGAACGATTCGTCACTTCATGATGTGATATCATCATGGAAATCGGGATATTCAGAGAGAAGCAATGAAATGGTTATGGTCAATGATAAGTACACATTAGATGAAGCCTTATTATCCAAGGTAATCATATGGATGTCACTAATGAGGAAGACAATTTTGTGATGATAACTAAGGAGCTATTCTATCAATAATGATCGAAGGATGGTTATATTTGTGATTGATACAAATAAACCATTTATCTTTCCTTCGAATCTATGATAAATGGGAAAGTTATGATCATTTGAAGATGGCAATGTGATTTAATGAAATTTCAGATCATTCAAAAGATGCATACGGTAATTGATGGTAACACAAGTAGTAGTGATATTAGGGAAGTGAAAAGTTTGCTACAAGAATATGTTACCGAAAGGATTAATGAAACATCGGATGATTTAGATAAAGTACAAAATAGTGCTCGAGCACCATTTGCTTACTGTTCAAAACTTATCAATGAAATGAGACAAATTATCAAGGTAAAAACTATTTCATATTTCCGATGTTTTCGTCATATACTGAATGAGTCAAAATGGATCTAAGTTATTTGAGCAGTTTTTATCTAAGATAATAATAATGATAATATGTCAAATGCCAATAATATATTTTGATTCAATGATAATTGATTTTCCCAAAAAATTTCTCAATTTCCGTTGACAAAATATTTTGTTCAATCATATGTCACTGTGGCTATTAAAATTCGAGATAATATTTTGTGAATAGATTGCCAAAAATTTAAGATGAAATTATTTATCGCCGGGAACTATTAGCTTTTCAATAATTATCAAAAAAATGATTTTTTTTTCAGGCAGGTAAATGTGGTAAGAAATCGTTACATTTAAGGCCTATTATTGTTCTATTTTTTGGCTTAATTTTGTTCGGTATTGGTCGTTGTATGCCCTGGTCACTTGGTGTACCATTGATCGATGACAGTTTTTCTAAAAAGAATCTTCCGATATCCGTTGGTAAATTATTGCTTACCTTTTATATAATCCAATCAATAAATCCTGAAATAAAAAATAAAAATGAATGATTCCAAATGATATTTTACACTGAGGAATTGAAGATATCTGCCATTGTAATATTTAGAAAGCAACAAAATGACATTTAAATCGGCAATTTGATTTTTTAATTTTTAATTTTTGAGAAAGAAAATAATAGCATTTTGAATAAAATTTCTAAATATTGCATAATAACATGCAATGTTAATAAATCAGATGTTTCTAAATTATCTGGAAAAATTAATGGAAATATTTTAGCTGGCGTGAATTTTATTCGAATTCTAGGACCCGTATGCGGATTTCTGATCGGAAGTTTATGCAGTAGTTATTACTATACTTTAAAACGTATGTAATGCTTATTATAAATTAATCTCGATTACTTTCAAGTTTTAAAGAGTTTGTTGCAAAGGAAAAAGTTTAATATTTTAAGCATTAGATGACAACTTACATTGATAGAATAAGAAAAGCATCATCCTTTCCTTCTAAATTAAATCTAATTCAGTTCAAAGGTTAAGATTGATAAATATTAATGATTAGTTAAAATTTATCTATTTCCAAAAATATCAAAATTTGGCAAATTATTGAATGAAATTTGAATTATATGCAAACACTTTTAGCTCCACCAAGTTTGACAGCAAAAGATCCAAATTGGATTGGTGCATGGTGGTTGGGCTTTTTGTTCATTGGTTTGTTGCTAATCGGACCATCAATAGCACTGTACTTTTTCCCGTTCAGGTAAAAAAATTTGCATTTTCCATAATATTTGAAAATCTAAACATTTTTAAATTAAATAATTTTTGAAATTAGCATAAATAAAACGAAAATAGTAATCGGTAGTTTCGAGAATCCTGTCTAAAATAACAATTTCATGAACAAATCTGCAATAGTACCACAATCTGGCACTGTAAACAGTGAAAATGACGCGGAGCAAAGGGAAATGCCAGTGTTTGATAAATATCATCATAATGATTCTGTGGAATCATTATCTATTTATATCAAATTTAGAGGTTTGTAATTAATTATCTCTTGTCTTTTTTCCAACCACTATTAATTAATATTGCTAATAATGAGAATCACGTATCGAAAAGTTACGTATATTATACTTCTCGATTTTTACTGCTTTTATCATCACATATCCATTCCTGTTTATGAATAGAAATGTTCCATCGATGATCAAAAAAAAATCTTCCGTCGGATTATTTGATTTAAGCATAGGATCACTTGACAAATGCTTAGAGTTCTAAAAAATAACTACATATTTATTTCAGTATTTACTATGTTCAATTTTTTTCTGCTAATTTTGTCATATCGCATGATATTTGATTCTAATGGCACTCTTTAGGAAAGAAAAAAGCAATTAAAATAATGAAATTATCATTATTTTAAAATAATGAAATTATCAAAAATATTATCATTATCATGATAATATTAGTAATTGTGAATATTACAATGAAAATTTATAAAATGAGAAAAACAAATTATTTTTTTATGTAAACTGAGTATGAGAAGCAAAAGATTTCTTATTATACGCATAAATTCAATTGTAAGTTTATTAGTATAATATTTTATGTAGCAACATTATAAAAAAATTGAATGTCGGTAACAAACTTGAAATAATTGATGATAATTGGAAGATTGATTCCGTACTAATTTCTGTTATTTACACTTTCGCACTTATTCAAGCCAAATGAGGATGTATTCTACATGAATAATTTGAATTAAATGAAAAATTGGAAAACGAAATTCACTCATTAGGCGATAATTTCTGATAATTATATGTCAATAACATTAAAAGTAACCAAATTTATGATACTATCAATTAAAAAAAGTTTATCCTTGAAAAAACAGTTGAAAAAACAGTTGAACGGGTCTGAAACAGATTAAAACAAACTAAGTGCAATGAGGATAAAAATCTTTTTTTGAGGATTACTCACTGATTAAATTATGATTAATGAAAAGACGCAAATTCAAATTTATATGAAAATTTCAATTGAAATTCAAAATTTACATGAAAATTTCAACTAAAATTCAAATTTACATAAAAATTTCAAATTTCCTTATTCATTTTATAATCACGGAAGCAATAAATGAAAATAGAAAAACTTGGTAACTGATTGACTGTGTGATTGATGCGTTGAAAAAATCAAATGCCAAATGAATAAGTTTGGAAATCACTAGTGACAAAATAGATAAAAGAATGGATTGGTTGTGAATAAAATGTGAAAATATGCAAAAGATTGCTGGAGGATGATCAAATTTGGTGGCAAAGAAGTAGACTTCTAATACAAATATGATGAAATATTGATCATTTATCAACTGGATCAATAATTTTAGCAAAATCTTATAAACCAACTACAAATATCAACATGGTTAACTGTAGCAGAAATACAAGTGAGAGTAAGAAAAGATGGTAGCAGGCAAAAATGCTGTAAATGAAGAACTTTTTAGAAACTTCAGGAGTAACTTAATTGGATGATTTGAGGATTTTCTAGTTATTGCAACAATAATAAACGTTCTAATTGTTGCACCATATAAAATTATAATAATTATTATCAAAAAAAAAAAAAAATTAAATGTCATTATTTATTTCCATTATGAATTTTCAATCATCAATATTTTCAGCGCTCTATGAAGCATATATAGAACTATTACATTCGAAAATATTTGTTGCTCTCTTAATTGCTCGAATACTTGATTTATTAGCAATCCGTGGTTATATGGTTTTTTTGCCCAAATATCTCGAAATTCATTATGGTATACCACAATACAATGTACATATACTTATGGGTTAGTTTCAAATTATTACGAATAGCCATGAATAAATTTTCCAATTGAGAGATAACAAATGGCAATAATGAGTAAAAGAAAAGATAGGAAAGATGAAAAGGATGAGAATAAAATATCATAAAACTTAATTCTTACTTAATTAGATTAGATTAACATTAAAAAAAAAAAAAAAAAAGGGTGAAAAATTTTAGTTTACTAAATGTTACACTGGTAGGCTAGTTAAGTTTCACAAAATATTGATTTGAATAAATCATTTTTCAAACATTCTTAATTTTCTGCATATTTATTGGAAATTAGTCAACAATTATTTGTTGAAATAATTTTGTCTTTTTTTGGATAATTGGCTACATTTCTGGTGCATTTCAATCGAAGAAGATGAACGAAATTTCAGCATCCTTTGGTATATTTGGACTTGCAGCAGGTGCAATAAGTGGTGGCATAATTGTACGACATCAGAAGTTTAGCGGTCGCGGTACAGCAATATTCCTTTTGATCTTTTCTGTTGTCAACATTGCCCTCTTCTTCGGTGAAGGCTTATTTGGTTGTTATTCGATAATAAACCAAGTTGGTGTTAATGGCAGGTACGTGCCATCATTTTATTCCAAATATTTCTTGCTTGAACTCTGACCTTAAAACAGAATAATTCCGTGTAAGAAGAAAACTTCGAAACAAACTGTTCCTTGTACCGGAAGGAATTCCTCAGAGGCTTTCATATTACTATTCCTTGATACAATAGGTTTTCAGTTTTCCTTACCCCTAAAATAGATAGATAAGCGAGGATAAAACTGCTACAGTATCCCAATTTTTAAATATAACTTACTTAGAATACTTTAACACAATGCATGCATTTGCAGAAATAATCGCTTATCCGCGAATCAATAATTCTTCATGTTCGAGCATAAATTTCTCCTTAGAAGTTACCAAAATAATCAAGTTCATGAAATTAAATTGTAACCTAATGAATTTTATGCGTCGAAAAGTTTTATTTCTTTCATACATTTAAACATTTTGAAATCTCGAGACTTTTTCCTGAATCCATTTCCAGGTCAACTAACTATAATTACAAACAACTATGTAATGCAAATTGCGGATGTCAATCAGCACCGTTATATCCAATTTGTGATAAATCCGGATATGCTTTCTTTTCGCCTTGTCATGCAGGATGCCGTAATGTTTGCATTTGTTTATTTATTTGTTTTTATCTACCACTTATTTCCCTATATTGAAAATGGAAAAAAAGAAAAAAAAACTAGAATTAGCTTTCAATATTTCATTTTAGGTTAGTATAACTGATGTGAAAACGTATGAATTGGAATTTTCATCATGCGAATGCAAACCTGAAGAAATTTTATCGAGAAAGAACTGTCAGGATGATTGCAAACTAAAAGCAATGTTTTTTTGCCTTCTTATGATCATCGGATCATTTGCAGGTGGTAACTGCATAGTACCAGGGATACTTTTGATTTTAAGGTTATTCTCATCCATCATTATGCTTGACTTTTTAAAATATTAAAATATCGAACTTAAAAAGCCTAAAATTAAACGAAAATCGATAATAATTGATCTAAATCATAGTTGCCATTTTTTTTTTCTTTAGAAGAACTATGAGATTAAAAAAGGCTTCATAACCGATTTTTAAAGTTTTACTACTTTTGAGGAAAGAAATGTAACTTTCATTACAGCAACAGATTGACTTTTTTTTTTTGAAAAAAGAAATAATTGAACGAATTCTAATAAGTGTAATAGAAATGAATCTATTGAAGACCGTCATTCTGAACGCTAAACAAATCATATAATTTGTTCTAATGATACCCAAAAGTAGCCTTACCTAAACAAAGTATTTAGATCAGTGCCACCGCGACATCGAAGTATTGCTCTTGGTTTTCAAGGTTTAATGGTAAGTCTGTTTGCCAGTCTACCGTCACCATTTATTTGGGGAATTATTGTGGATACTACATGCCTAGTTTGGAATTACACATGTCCTGACGATAAGGTATCGCCTTTTCTATTTCTATAATGCCTTTCTTTTCATTTTTGTATTTGAATGTTTGCATCAATCGATAGCTCTATTCAAAGAATCATCATTCTTTTAATAATCACAAGTTCGCATCAAGAAATTTTTTTCATCATAAGCCATAACATATGCCACAATTGTTCTAAAAAAAATAAAAACTTTCTTTTTTTAAGGGTGCATGTGTGATTTACGAACCAAAACTGTTACGTCAACGACTACATTTCACATATGTTTGTATCCGTCTTCTATCTACTATATTCGATCTTTATATCATTAAACACGCTGGAAGTATAAATATTATGGACGAAACGAATGACAATCAAAAACAAACGAACGATTCCATGGCACAAATTGCACCAGAGGTAGCCAAATCATTATAATATACTTTTTGCTGATGGTGCATTTGTATGAATAAGGTCAAACTTCCCGGAATATACCTCCCTCCAACCATATAGTTTGTAACAGTAAAAGCTATTAAGTTATCTCTTGATGGAACTCTCGGATCTGTATACATCCTAGAACATAGGTTATCAATTGTGGAACATCCGCAACGCTGATGGTACCTTGCTGATGTAATATTGATATCAAAATGTTTACATCAACAGAAATTTAGCAAAATCCCTTCCTCAAATTATAATGCATAATCGCTTTACATTATTCCAAAACAATCAATTTAATAACTAATCATATCAGTCAGCCAATTTTCATTAAACTATACTTTGTATGGGATGTTAATGCTGAAAACTAAAAACAGTCTCAATTCCCATTTCAATAGAACGATTGTCACTCAGTAGCCCTCTGTCCCATAGTCTAATTCGTCAACAATCCAAATTCCCGATAGAGTAAGTGTAAAATTTAAACTATTCTCCATATAATCAACGATGTCTCTCTGACGATTATAATGATTTCATTGCAAGAGGCATAAGTAAATTTTTGAAAATTGAATGATTTGTACAATAAGTTTTTGGATGCATCTTGTTCGAATTTCACTACTTAAATTTTGATTTAATTAACTCCTTTCTTATTTGATGATCAAGTTGAACTATTTCAAAATAGTTCATCCACAAAATTCATTATCACCGTCCCTTTTTTCAAATTACTAAAATATTATTAATAAAAACTACTTATTACATGAAAACAAAAATGCATACATTGTTTATGGAATTCCAGTACGTAGCAAATAACACGATTAAAAAAAATTTCCGATCAACAACAAACTTGCCGCAAAAAAAAAAAGATCAACCAATATAAATAAATTAACAATTTCTTGAAGATCTAAATTCAAAATTAGAAATCCAGCAATTTATTCTATTGAGACAACAGTAAAATTAAGAAAAGCTAAAAAACTGGTGATCACAGAATTTGAAATAAATGAAAAATAATTGCACGATAATTTCATTTCTTCGCTACTTTTTCGCTCTTCCATATTAATTAGCTTTTTCTCTGCAATATCATATATTAATGAATTTTATATTTTTAATTGAATTTCTTACATAGCATTTAAGTTGCTAAAAAAAAAAAAAGTCCCACCGTTAATTACCGATACTCAACTTTTCCTGACAGTTTCTCTGTTAAATGTTTAGTTTATTATTCTAAAATAAGATAAATTTTGTGCATTTCTTGATAACGATGAAAACTACTCATAATATTTATGTGTTTCTTAATAATGATAAAAACTATCTATAAAATATATATAAACAAATATATTATAAATCTAATATAATGCTCATATCTTCATTATTCTCCAACAGAATAAGTAGTGAACTACTTATCTTCAACCGCAGGAAAATTATTGAAAAAAATTCAAATTCTTTACTTTCGTTTAGCTGCAAGTATTCTCAACAAACGGTTTCCGGAAATAAATGTTATGGTGCCAATTATTGATAAATATTTCAACGTTTCAAACATGGTTAATTGTAACCAGAAAACGAAGTATAATCCGAATATTCCTTCAAAAAGTAAATTATATAAGAAAACTGAAATATCTGGTAAATCTAAAAATTAGAAGAACGATTTTCAGTATTCATTAAGAAAAAGACAAAATTACAACACATTCTATAAGGTACTGAAGATTAAAGCACGGTTGGTACCACCCTTTAAAAACATAATATATATATTAAGAGAGCATCTTGATTTAAAAAAAAAAAATGCCACTAGAATGAATGTCTTACAAAAGGTAAACTATTTATTTCAGATCAAAAAACTAAAACAATATGAGCTAGACTTTTTAAGTAAGCTGTCGAAAAAATCCGAAAAATATTATTAATGTATATAAGAAGTGATAAAGATCAAAAAGCGCGTAGTTTCAAATGAACCGAGAAGTCCGTAAACATGTTTACCATCAAAACAATAAACAAAAGGAAAAAAAAATTAGATTTACCTATTAAACCGCTATGGAAAACCAAAACAGAGGGAGAAGCTGGTAAATTTCCAAAATTGATTCCAATGCGTAACCACTGAAATTTCTCAAAAATTAATAAAATTATGTTTGAGAGTCATGTATAAAATCGGATTCTAATTATTGCTTACGATCAAAAATTATTAGAGAGGAAAAATTTAGTCTTTTTATTGAACCGCTATGTAAAAGTAAAACAGAGGAGAAGATTATACTGATAGCTTCAGCAGAAAGCTTTAAATATTCGATAATTGTAACATACCAAAATGAGGACAATGAGCAATGGAACTGCAGAGAGGAAAATAAAAACAGTTGAAACAATCTGCGGTGGCCGCTTTTCTGGTTCTCGAAACATATGCTTGATTTCTGGTGCTTTTTCATAGACAATGCGTTCGGATTTTTTGATTCTTGGAATAGCTACTGGAGGAAGTTTTAGATTAATATCTACCTGCAAATGCACTTAAATAAATACGAATGAAATTCCAAGATGCTACAACAAATGCTGATATTTCTAGATTAATTGTCTTTTCGGAACTACCGAGTTTATATATATTAAATATAATACATATAAATGTTCTCTAGACAAATTTTATGTTCATACCAAGTTCCAGTCGAAAGCATGCGATATTGCCGAATCACCCACTATCAACCGTACGGCATATCGGCCTGATAAACCTTCAAAATCTTTCGCAACTTTTTCAAAATCCTGAAAATCTAAGGAATAAAACTGCTACTTAAATATTTTAGCGGATATTTGGAAAATGTGAATCTGTTTCATGAGAATAATAGCGCTACTGAACATGTAAAACATAAAATTTAATATAAAAAAAACAACTATTTTAAGAAAAAAAAATTCTATAAATCATACCACATCAAATACATAATTGCGGTTATGATCTGGTGTGGCAACAAAGACAATTTCTTGACGAGTATCACTATGAACAAATATTACGAATGCCTGATGAACCAATACTGCTTCATCAGTTTTTGCTTCTTTAACTTTAAATCTGATCTCCATCTTGTTATGTATGTCAGCTTCCAAAATTTTTCCTATTTTTGCACTCTGCTTAACTCTGAAAAACATGAACTGCGTCTCTAATTCCATCTTTTTCAAATTCAATTATTTCGTTCTTCTCAATAAACCAATTTTAAAATAAGACTTCATTCAACTTTATTCCTCAAAAGAAAGCTGAAATCATGAAATTGAAAACGAATTTAATTTAAAGCTAATTCTTTAATAATACCAAACATATCAAACTGTGGAATAAATTTAATTTTGTACTAAACAACCTAACCCAATATTTTAACACCTACGAAATGGATGACGATGGCTTCAAAAGTTCCCGATCAAATACCGCCACTGCGATATCTTCGATTCGCACTTTTGCAAGTATTTTCATCATCAGTGATGCACCATTTGTTCCAACTAAACGTTTATCCTGGAATAGAATAAATAAAAACATTTTAAATGCCCACTGGAAAAGAAAAAATTAACCAACAAAAAATTCTCGGGTACCATTTAAAGTAATCGGGAATGTCTGTTTCCTCACTAAAATATATGTTTTCAGGAATTCCAGAAAAATTGTAATGCCTTATGTTAAGCTCTTCCATTTAAATTTCCAGTTTCAATAACTTGGTCATGTACATAAATGAAAGATGATTACCTGACTTCCAGCAGTTAGGGCAAGATTATAAAATCCATGTTGTTTGGCATTTTTAACAGATACTTCATATAATGTATTAGTTTTATCAGATGCAACTTCTTTTAACGGTTGTCGTACCACCGGAATTTCTTTCGAAGCTATATGTGTCGCTGCATCCAAAATCACTGATAATGGTCCAACTGATTCGCCTAATACATTTGAAACACGAATAACCAAAGGCTGCAATAAATTATCACTGCAAATAATGACAAACTAAATAAAAAAAAAGTGATAGAAAACTCAATGACATAGTTATATCAAAAGATCGAAACAATTCTCTTTTTCGAGTTTCTATGGCTGTAAGAATTTAATGAAGCATAGTAAATATAGAGGTAAGTTCTAAGATGCTATATAAATGTGATGCAAAAATTTTCGAAGAGTGCAATCTTGACAAAATAATAAATCATGTCTATAATAATGAGCTTCTGCATCTCTCGCCCTAGAAAAAATACCACCGTAAAAACAGAAATTCATTCCGAAATAAATTTACTTTATCCGTATCCAGTAGAGATGCGCTAGAGGCCAGAGAAAACACAACTGGAATTTGGAAATGATTATCTGCAAGCTTCTTCAATGTCAACAATAGGAGATAAGCACCGCGGTCCAATTGTACAGTCTTACGACTAAGAAGATAATTCGCTAATTTCACCGCTTCATCCTAAACAAGATTCATAAATTTAAATTACGGTTTATGAATCTAAAACATTCTTATGGAAAAATTCATCATGGAAGTTATGGGCAAATAGTATAATACTTTTTCGTTTTATAAAAGTTTAGATAAAAACTAACACTTTTCACACTTGGTGATTTGTTAAGTTTATCAGCTAGACTGTAAATTCCATAAACGCCAAACGCAGTTATTGATAATCCGCCTTCCAACTGCAAAAGTTTAATGCTATGAAATTTATTCACTTTTCCAATGAATTTTTTTTATACCTGCCCCTTATCTAGTTTTACATCTTTATTTCCATTGCCAGTATCCGACATATAAAGTTATAAAACTTACATGAAGATACTTGCCATCCACTTCATCTGCTTGACCAACCAAATCTTCGGCACGTACAAGGAATTTCCCGGCGTTGGTGTTATCCAACAAAGTTGCTGCGTTCAATCCATATGCAAGACTAAAAATATGATCTGACATAATAAGACTAGAACAATTTAAAATATAATCTGACACAATTAGACTAGAACAATTAATATTAGCGAAGAAACAGAGAAAACATTAATTCAACATTCTTCCATTACCTAATAAATTGAGGAAATCTCAAAAAAATTTTTATAAAATCATTGATTTTAGCAGAAATTTACAGAATTTAATCTTGAAATTTTAAGAATTTCTCGAGCTAGAAAATGGAGTCATGAGATTAATACATTCTCATAAAATTATCATCATGTACCACACTTTCAAATCGAGTCATCGATACTACTAACAACCATGTCATATGCTTTTGCCGAAATCGAAAATAACCTAGAAGCGCCATCATCCTTTGTCAATGCAACAGTTAAGGCTTCGGCAAAACCATTATAGTTTACTTTCAACTTCAATTTGTCGGCAACAGCAAGTGCCAAATATATGTTGTGCGAAGTTGGAGTATCTTGCTTCAACACTGCTTCGACTGTTTCTTTAGCATTCGGTATGGAAAATGTACATCCTTTCAGAGCAGCCGCAGCGCTGACTGCGTGATAGAGCTGCACTAATTCCTCACCATTTACTTTCTGAACTATATCGCAGAGAGCCTATAAATTATAGCACCACTAGGTAATGATACCAGAAGTTGAAATCAGAAATGAATATGAATTCACATTTCTACAGCTTTATCCAAGTCAAACTTCTTAAAATACAAAAGCTAATAAAAAAGAATGAACTAAAGCGTTTTAAAATTACCTTATTCTTGCTAGCTTCAATAGAGATGCCTACAAGTTTTAAACCAGCTGCACCATAATGTATAGAAGATAATTCCTGGAATAAGTGAAGAAAAAAATATAAATATATAAGAGATAAACAAAATATTATCGGTTTGGATTTTCTAAATCATAAATTAATAACATCTTTATTACATGGATACATTATAGTTAAATCAATAAGGAAAACCATCCTTTGAACTCGATCCAATTTGTGATTTAGGAGATTCAAACACCTGCTTAATCTATGATACACAAATAAGTTAGCATGCATTATTACGAGATGCTGATCAATTGATTTTCATGAAATTTTCTTTGTTACGTCCCCAACATTACGTATATATAAATTTTCGAAAATGTCATTGTCTTAGAATAAATTAAGGATTTCTATAAAATGACAAATATTATTACACTGTTACTAAATAATAGAGATGTCTGAGATGGCTGTACCAGACTTTAGAAATTTAAATCAAAATTTTTAAAATGTTTGAAAAATCAAACATTGCTATCGAGAGCATTGATCAAAACAGCATGTAACAACTTTTGACTTCCTTCATCCAAATAAGTATTCAAAAATGGCGTTGCACAATCGACCACGAGAAGAAATAAGGTCAAATTGATAAATAAAGCATACCACATTCGTCCTCTGCTCATTGAAATCCTGTAATTTAAAAACAAACAAGTCCGAAATTTGTTGAAAATTAATAAAATATTTAACCTGTCAGGAAAGAAAACTAGAAAACGCGAAATGTAACAGATATTGCATACGTGTCGTGACATCACCAATTCCTCAAGATCTAATGAAATATGGGAGCGAGTCCATTGTGCAATAGCACCATCTCGTGACGATTTACTTAATAAGTCAGTCACTATTTAATGAAGTGATGGAAAATTAAATTTTTTATTTTAGATTAGCCAAAACTTTTATCATCAAATTCAAAGCCTATTCCAATGTTGATCAAAGCTTGGATTTCAAGTTATCCACTATCAAATCCCAAAAAATTGAAATTTATTAAAAACCTAGAATTTCTTCTAAATGTTGTCAAAAATAAATTTTCAATTTTGATTAAAATTACATTTCTTTTTGTTTCTGCTGAAAATTCATCCAATTATGAGTGAATAACTGAAAGAAATGAAATGTTTTTACCAGTTGCACTAGAAAGGATTTTATTTTAGCTTTGAAAATTTTAAAAGATCGAATAATTCATTTTTTCAATCTAATCTGTCAAAGGACCAGTCATCACATGATCCATCACACAGTTTGCAATACTTAGATCTTATGCTATCTTTTAGAATCCAAACTGGGGATATAAAGGATTCAATATTAATGAAACAAGTATTATTATTAAAAATAATAAAAAGTTTAAGAATAAATTTGCTTAAACTAAATCTTCCTATATCTTTATTTGCTATATTTCTATTTTCAATTTATTTCGAAGGACGAAATTTGAAAAAAAATCAGAACTTTTTGTGTTTTGAATTTATCTTCATGATAAAAGAAAATCTTTCTCTTCGTCATAATTTTTCCAAAATTTGAAAATTTAACAAAAATCTTAAAGATTTCAAGTTTTTATAAATTTTAAATATTTCTAGCAAAAAAAAAAAAAAAAGAAAAAAATCATTTCTTGTAAAACTTTCATCTTTGATATAAATACTTGAAAAAAAAAAAAAAAAAAAAAAAAAAAAAAAAAAGAACCATTTATTCCATCGACTGTTAGATTCTCTGAATAGAATGCTTGGAGAAATGTGACAGAATTGAATGCCACGAAATTTGACAAGAGCTTCTTTATCTGTTGAAGCATTTTCAAATCATTTACGCAGTTGTTTCTCGATGAAATACAATATGTTTCCTCTTCTTCGGACAAGTTGCACAAATGCTATGAACCATTGCTTCTCATCATTTTGATGTTTCAAATTTTTGAAGACTTTTTTTCCACTTGCTCATGACAGAAAGGTCGTCAAGTGATAAGCTCTGCAAAGTTTTTGAACTGACATACATCCATTCCATATGATCAAACTATCACTACTATCATTGCTACTCTATTCTTTGATCTATGGTTTCCTTTGCTCGAAAGCAACGGATGTTGATGCCATGGAATCCATCGAGAAATCCAATTCAACTTCTTCAAGGTTTCTCTCATCTATGTATTTCTTCTTCAACTTCCTTTTTCTTGAAATTCATCTGAAAAATTATTCAAACTAAATCAACTCTCTTTCCATAACTCTTCTGAGATCTAATTTAAATGATGCTGAAAAACAACGATTGGATAGTATCGAAATGGAGCATAATATATTTTCAAAGTTTTTGTCAAATAAATTTGAGTTATTACAATATGTCAAATAATTATTTAAATTAAAATGATCCATATCATGATTAATTAATAGGCGGAAAGAATAAATGGAATGTCTTGAGAGTTGAAATGCGATCAATATGATAAAGGCTATCGAGAATGCATTAATTATTAAATTATTGGATAGATAATTGTAGTAATTCCTCTCAAAAACAATTAATAATTGCAATAACTTCAAAATTTAAATAATTTTTTCTTTTTTTTTTTTTTAAATTATTTCAGAATTCCGGAAAATTGAACAGTACAGATAGGTGTTTTCTTGTTCAGGCTTCGTTACCATACATTTTCTGAAGGGCCAAGCGATCATGCAATATATTTAAATGGATCAACAGGATTGCGATTGAGTACTCCGGTATGGCAAACTCTTGCAAACAAGATGCGTTTCGCATTTACACTGGAAATATGGATACAAATCGAAGGTGGACAACCGGATTCGGTCGTCATAATTGGTGTGTGTTTTTTAGAAGTCTTCATCAAACTCTTCTGTTAATTTAAAATATCATAAAACGAAATCAACTTTTTTTTTTTTTTTTGCTTGGCCAACAAGAACATTAAAATAGCCTCAAATCTTCTTTGGAATGATTGATGCTTTTGCCAAATCCGACGTGCAGCAATTAGAATCGTTATCACATCGTATCAGACGGATAAGAGCATTCTAGACTCATTCTAGACAGCTAATTAGTTCGTTAACAGTTTGATCAGATCTTCTGGATTTGATATTATCATCAAGTCAAGTCTAATAATCGCTTGCGTCAAAATTTTGCTGAATTAATTGGAGTTAAAGCACTTAATGATATCTGTGGGAAGAAGAAAGATGCAACAACATGGAGGATTTCAATAGAAACGGAATTTAATGGTGAACACGGAGCTCGTTTAGCTGTATCATTGATGCCAGAATTAGCATCTGAATCATATCATCTCAGGTCATTCATTTATTCATTAATTTTTATGATCTTTTCTGAAAATCTTTGAGAACTAATTACTTCAAACTCAAAAAACTAAAACAAAAGTCCTACAAAATTTTGATTGCAAAAACGGTCAATTACTTCTGATTTGCAATAAAATGAAGAATTGCTTTTAAAATTATTTAAGAAATGCAAAAGCCCATCGTTTTGGTGAATGGATTCAAATAGCAATTGCATTTGACTTGCATCAACTTTTATTCTACGTAAATGGTGCACGTGTGGGTAAATTGATGCGTGAGGTAGTTTTGCATTACATTTGTAATTGATAACATAATACACAATTATTTACTATCAACGAAGTACAATTTGATTTATTCTTGAAAAATTTTATTTTAATAAGCCTCAAAAATCCAAAAAATATTATGAAAAAATGGGGAAAAATTGGAAATGTTTGGAATTTCAATGCAATTTTCTCAAGTTCAAACTTCTAATTTGACAGCAATAAATTATGGTTTTTCAACTTTCAAATACCAAGAAATTTTTTTTAGTTTGGTGTTCTTTATTCGGAAATCCGGAGTGCATGCAAAAGATTGTATTTGGCAACAGATGGCAATCGATCTAGTCGTGACGAAGTGGTCGGATTTCGGGGTTATATCGGAAAGTTGCGCATAACAGATCATTTTATGGATCATTCAGAGTTGATTCGAGAACAGTGGCATGGGAATGTCTTTGAAGAAAACTTTGCAGATATTCATCAATGGAAATGCCTTGGTAAGCAAGATTCATTATCATTATCTTATCTTTAATTTATTGATATTTCCGCTTCCGAGATCTTACTCTTCAGAAATTTTGCATCTGTTATTGTTATTGAAATCATAAAATCTCGTAATCATCAGGAAGTGATTTGGGTGTACGAATGCAAGAAATTCCACGAAAGGATGCACCACGAAATATAGAAATACCTCATTGCGGTCGGACTATTTGTGATAATCCAGTGATAGCGAGCAACTATTTGCATCATTGGAATTTGCATGCCATCAAGAAGTTAAAATATCGAGTAGTTGTGATTAGTGATGATGATGGAAGGTATTTGACAGTTAACTGTCTCTCAACTTCCTCTTTCCAATGATTTCTCGTTTTCCATCCTGCAAGAGATTAAATCATTTAATGAGAAACTAATAGAATGAAGTAATTAACAGAAGTGAAGTAAAGATAATTGCGATTTTGAAAAAGCCACGAAATGTCCGTTGTAATAGTATTACTTTACTTTGCACTTCATTCTATAATCAAGAAAAAGTAGGTATAAGGCGAGTGAAGTGGAGAAAATCAAGATTTTATCACAAAAGCGATTTAATCAAAGTTATCAACACACGCATTGGCAATGACTGTTTTCAGTGCAAAATGAATGTCGTGAATTTAAATTATTTAAATTAATTAATGTATTAAATAGAGCTCAATTTATTGCAGCAATATGAATATAAGAACGGATTTCATCATGAAACAACACGGCGAACTTCTGAAAGCTTTTGAATCATACAATATTACGTAAATTTCAAATATTTCGTAACTATCTTTTTTGACAGATTGTTTAATTTATCTTTATATCGATATTTCCATGTAAATTATCAATATTGTGCTCAGATGGGATCTTGAAGTGATCAATATTCAAAACACGTCATTACGACGTAAAACTATTGTGTTTGGTTGTCAATCATCAGCAATCGGTAACAAACGCTGTGACATCGAATGTCGTCATGCAATTACTGGTGATGACGGAGGTGATTGCAAGATTCAGGTATGTCAATTATCTTCTTTCTCATCCATTTCAATAAATTATCTGTTTACTGTTATTCATTAATTTTTTTGAAGTTTAAGAGATGATAAGATTTATTTGACTCTGTATCGCAATACATTCAAGAATGATAAAAAGTTTTTCTCGAACACGAATAAAATCTCTTAAAAAATAGTCTACCACATGATCGAATCAATTTCTCTTCTTATTCTATTCTTTGAATTTTGTTCTTTAAAAAAAAAAAAAAAAAAAAAGTTTTGAACTTTTCATACATAATACTTTCGCTGTTTGCTAGTATTTTTTTCTTCTTTTTTTTTTATAATGTTTCATCAAAAAACAAAAACAAAACAAAAAAAAGAAGAAAGAAAAAAAATCAGTCGTTCATTATTCTATACATAAATAAATAATCAAATCTGATCGGAAAAGATTGAAGAATCATTTCTTTCTTTCAAGAAGGAAAATTTCTGGCAAGCAAAAAAGAAAAAGAATTTAAGATTTAATGAGATCAACTCATTTATTCCTTCCTTTTGAAGGCCAAATGTGAAAAATGGATGCTTGGAAATAATCATTGTGAATTGGAATGTAACAATCGTGAAAATAACTGGGACAAAGGTGATTGCTGCACTGATTTTGCCTTCAGTGATAATCAATTCTGCATTGATCCTACTTCTATCTATAGGTTTGTTCATAGCTAAATTTTGATTTAAATATGTAGTACGAAATTCCATTAAGTCAAAACTGAATGATTCGGACGATTTAAAAATCGATTTAAAATGAGAAATTAAAGAAAAGCAGTTTGACAATTTTCCATTAGGCCATTCGGGCAATTTTCTGGAGGCCTGTGCAAGTGGTATGAAAAACGTTCTGTACTAAATAATTGCCATAAATGATGAACATTTTAAAAGCATGATGACAGTAATCATCCATTCGCTTTATGAGTCATTAAAGTTATTTTTCAATTTTCAAAAATATTCCAGAATTGAATTTAAAAAAAAAAAAAAAAAAAAAAACAAATACAGGCGCTATATCAATGTGGAAGAATACAAAACAGCAGTTGGAATAGATAATGAAAATGGATTAACAGTACAGTTTGGTGATTGGATTACGAGCGATTTGGTCGGATTTTCAACATTTCCATGGGAAAAAGATATTTATAGCAGTCAAGGTGGAGTGCTACTTCGTTATGATCGTTTTGGGACGCCTGGACAAATTAATAATTTAATTCATGAAATCGGACATGTTCTCGGTCTTTGGCATGTTCATCACGGAATCAGCGAAGTACCATGTGATGATCCATGTCAGGAGAAAACACCTTCCATGGTGACCGGTAATAATTTTTCTTCTTACCATTAAACTTGCTCTTTGAAATATGTTTCTTGAAATAACTTTATTCTAGCTTTAAAATTATAAAATAAAATAAATGAAACTTTGAGCAGTTGCGATTTAATTTACAATTTTAATGCTTATATAACTTCAAAAGATAAAAATCAAATGAAACATACAGTAGCAGAATATCAATATAGTAAAATGCATCGAAGCTAATATTTTCTATGAGAACGAAATGAAAGATATGATGATATGATATAATATTTTATGAATGCAGCTCAGTTCTCGAAGAAAAGTGTCAGAACAATCAGGCAGATACATAAAAGTCATATATTAAGAAAAAGTAAACAAATAATAATTAAATTCACTCAAGTTTGGAAAATGGATACAAGGCCAACCAGCTTAAAAAAATAATACATTGATATTAATATGTTTATAAGGATATACCGAATTAAGTAATTAAGTCTTTGATTATGCTTTCAAATTCAATAGCTTCTTCTTATGCTGAAATTAAAAGAAATCAGAATAAGCTGAGATAATGAGCTGATCAAGTTATGGCTTTTGGAAATCGATTTTTCGTCCCACACCTGCAGATAATAGAAGTTTAAAGGAGGATATGCCGAGTTAATCTAAATAGATCAAACCTGATTTCGTGGGAAAGTAGTATATACAACCTTTCGACATGAGCAAATCCTCCTTTAAAATCCTCCTTCTAAGCAAATCAATTAATGTATACAATTTAATTATAATTAACTGTAAGTTCAAGCTATAAGTATCAATATTTTTAATCCTTTCCATGTTACACCAGCAACATTAAGATTTTTTGCAGCGATCGTTTATCAACATTCTTTAATAAAAAGATACAGGAACGGAAAACAAAAACGATAATAGCCTAGCCTAAAATCTCATTGATGATTGATGATGAATTTCATTATTATGAATACTTAACAAAATACTGTCTTAAAACTTTATCATTGGATCCTTTGCAAAAAATCAATTATCTCATTGACTCCTAAATATCATTTTTGCTTTACTTTTTCATTTGAGATCTGAGTTTTGCAATGTTACAGTCCAAACTATTGAAAATCCAATGCTTCATGCAAACAATATACATTTTTTGCAACAATAATCACCTTCTTTTTGATTCATTTTCTTTGCCTTGTTAAAAACGCCGTATTATATTTTGATATCTAAAGATGTAGAACTCCGGAAAATTCCGAAAATTCTAAAAGAAATATCTGATGTAAAATTGCCCTCTTTCGTTTTCTATAGCACATTTTTCAGGTGATATGGTTAGCGACACGAATCCAACGGTCAAGAATACAGCATGTGCTGATCCAGAAACAGTTAGTCCATGTGATCCAACTCAAAGATTCAGAAACACACCTTTTCGGAATTACATGAGTTACACAGGTGAATGATATTATACATGACCGGAATAGCACCTTACATCACTTGAATGATATAAACGAAATTCGTAACTATCGATAAAATTGCATAGGAACTGTCTCAGAAAGTTTGGATCTGTTTCGATATTTACACAACTTCTATTTAGAAGACAACTGCGCTAACACATTCACTGCCCAACAAAAAGCAAGGATGCATTGCTATATCGATTTGAAATATACAAAGTGGATTGTACGCCCTGCACTGATCCCCAACCATATTGCCATCGGCCCAAGAATCATACCATGGCCAAAAACGAATTCTAAAAGCGTCAAAATTGTATGTCATTATATCTCTTAAAATGATTACTGAAAATAAAAAACAGCTTTATAATCAACTTCATCTAATCAGGATACGGAGAAGTGATTGTAAGAACCAATAAGGAAAGAGATTTATGATTCTCAAAAAGGCTCATAAATCTCTTTCCAGAAATTCAATGATATAATTATATTATTATCCGATGATTTTTTTTTTGAAAGCAAATGAACTGTTTAATATAAATTTAATATTATTAGCTTTAATACCAGACAATTACGCATATCTTATGAATGAATGACTATTTGATAATATCTCAGATGTGGGCATTACCGATGAGTAACATGAATTGTGGTCCACGGCAAAAACGTGTGCAAGAAACGCACTGCACAGCGGATAGACGAGTCGTACAATATGCTATCTCAGCTAGTTCATCCGAACCATTCCAAATGTCAGGCTTTTGGGGTCCAGAACAAGCTACTGGTAACGCTTTATTTATTTATTTTTTTTAAACTTATTATTAACAAAGAAGACTGCATACGGTTTTATTTCCAATACGGCATTAATTGAAATGTTATTAAAACTATTTCCTATCAGAAATTCTAGCAAAATAAAAAAGTATATCAGTTGCTAGCCTACTCCTAGTAGCAATAATTTAGGCCGCCCGCACTCTTATTCATTTTAGAATGTTTCCAATTTTTTTCTGCAAGCAAAAATTGAATAACAAAAGACTTACGCTGAATAGGAGAATGATAATTTAAGCAACTGGATCCAAACTGAAGCCAAGATCTTCGAGACTCTTGCAGTTTTCCATTTTCTTCAGTTTATCTACTTGGTTTTTAATCTCTTTTCGAGTTGCTTCAAGAGTCATTTCAATAACCTTCATGTCATCTTCAATCATTTCTTCTGCCTGGTCGGTGGGAACCTTGACAAATGTAGTATTTCCAAAGCATATCCAATTCTTACTTTTCTGCAAAGGAAAAGGAATAAAAGTTGTGTAACTGCATCAATACCTTCCCTACAATAAATAGCATCATGGCAAATAATTTCATAAGGTTGACTAACAGAGTTTCCTAGAAAGTTCATTGCACTGACCAGCAAATTAAACCATTTTCATCATTTGTTAAATCCTGATCTTTATCATTCAACAGATGTGAAATCACCAACACTCATTTGAAATTTTTGGAATATTTATTCGATCGTTCTTTCACATATGTCACAAATCACTTGTCTTTTTTTTTCAATGCCGTTCATTACATTACAACTTTTGCCTCAACGCTAAACTTTATCATTTCCAAAAAAAAATTGAAAAGCATGTTGTATGATAACCTTATTTGTGATATTTTTTGCTTGTTTGTGCAATTGTCTCAATGCTTCGCGACATTTTTGACGTCGCTCATCCAATTCTATCATCGCTCTCTTGCCCATGATAACACTTTGCCCTAGACTTTCCCATTCAGTCATATTATCCATCATCTTTTTTGTCGTATTATCCAATAATAAATTTTCTAACATCGCTTCCGCTGGTTCTTCCATTTTCTGACAAAATTATTGAAAATATTATTTCTGAATCAATTTTATTTACTCGTAATTTTTTTAGTCAACAAACAATCTTATTTGTTTAACAATTTCATTGCTAAGTAAATTTACTTGACAAGCAGTCTTCTTTTGTCGAGTAATATCAATTGACAAATAATCTTATTCGTCAAGTAATTCCACCTCTTAAATCTCCAAAAATTACACAAATAAAGAATTAAAACCCCGTAGAAAGTTGTTCATCCAACAATTTGCACGTCCCCCAGCTCGGCGGTATTTTCTCATTTCAAAAACACATTTTGCGGTTCGGCCGTACCAACTCTTCACATTTCATTTCGATGAGTGAGTGGAGCTTTCGGAGAACCGATAGTTTCACGTTCGATATAAGTCGAGTTTGGCGTATGATATGTGAGAATTAAATCAGAATCAAATGTTACTCGTAAGACATTCATCCTGCCTCACCTAATCCAATTTCCATAGATTAAAAAAAAACTGATAAAATTCATAAAAAGTTGAAAAATTAGGGAACCTTTTTCATTCCATTTGATCGTTTCAAATCAGAAAAGAAAAATTTTATGAAATTCATATTCTGTAAAATCGAAAATCCTTCTTATATAATTTCTTCAATTTGAGAAGAAAAAAGTGATATTTGCTTTTTAAATAAACATTAAATTTTATAAATTTGATTTCTTTCAAAACTATCCGTTTGCCGCCAAATTAGGTAAAGAATAAAACAATGCAGCAGAGAGAGAAAGTAGTCTCGATTGCTGCCTATTATTCATAAGTATAAGTTGATGTTATCAATTTTTCATTTAAATCCATCAATATAGTAAACAATATTAAGTGACAACAGCTTGAAATGATGAATAATCGAAAATGAATACTAAGGAGTGCCGGATGCGGAAGTTTGCACCGCATCAACGAAAGCATGGCTTCCGGATGTGCAAGATTGTGATAATATAAGTGACAAATGTATACTGAAATTAAAACCGGATGTTGAAACACAACTGGAAAAGCTCTCCATATGGTTTGCTTGGAATGCTGCTAGTGGTATACGGTTTGTCAAAATCCTCTTCACCGATGGTACTTGCGATACATTTGAACAGGTGCACGAAATATTTGTCGGTTCAGATTTTTGAACTTATTATGCAATTTGTTGCATAGCATGCAATAAAATGTTCAAATTTTAAATCAAGCAAAAAATTGAATATTTTATATTAAATTCCATTTTATGCAAAAAAGGAAATTTTTCAATTATTTTGCTTAAATTCATTAGTTAAATTCATTAGCTATCAAATTCTCTCCTTTCTCTCCGTACTTTCCAAATATATATTTGAATATCATAAAATGAATGCAAAAATATAGTACAGAATAAGACGATAAATTTGATATCTTTTTTTTTTTTTTTAATTTTTAATTGTATAATATGACACAACACAGTCATACAATCGCTTATGACTTTGATTGATTTTTTTTTTTTGACTATTTTAAATTCTATTTAAACCGATATTCTTTTTCGTTCAGCTTTATGCACATTGCGATCAACCGTTAACTTTACGACTTACCTCGCAGAAACATGTCAAGGAGGTGAGTTATAATTTAACACATTGAAGAAGAAAATCCTTTGCTCATCTTCTATGATATTTTATTTAAATTCTGAATAATTCTTCGGCTATATTATTATCTATGAAATATCTTGATTTCAGGTCCAGATTAGGACGAATAACCCGTTTGTAAGCATTGATGCGGTACAGTTTGTCTCATTTCCTTTAAATCATTTATGTTCACATTGCTTGCCATATCATTACCATATTTACCGTTCTCCACCATTTCCGGAAGGTTTCAAGTCGACAACAAATTATCACATCATTGATAGGTATTTTATCTGAATATTTTCTAATTTATATACGAACAGTGGAGATAATTTATATTTTGATGAAATTTCGAAATCATTTGTGATTGAGTAGGACTTCAACAGAGAGGTTCGTTATGCATACATATTTGTAAAACCAAAGAGAAAAGGGGATACGGGGAGAAATTTAAGTTGAATTTCCTCGAAGTAATTTTCGCTTCACTTTGAGTTGGAAAATCCCAGAAATCCACAGGTGATGTAATTCGTTAATCTTAATTATGTAAAGTATACTTTTAATTTTTAATTTTTTCCATTCAAATAATCTTTCTGCTAAAATTCAATTATTAGTAGAATATTTTGACATATGTATGCATGCCTTTGTATTTTTCTTTCAGTACAATTAAAGAAGGTGTGACTTACACCTATTCAGTAGCAGTAGAAAGTGGAGGAATTGAAGGATTACACTCACCGAGCACCGCTTACTTTTATAATATGAATGTATGTGGTGATGGCAGACGGAGCATCGATGAGGAATGTGATGATGGAAATTTAAATGATGGCGATGGTTGTTCGCAGAATTGTGTTGTTGAGGAGAAATTTCATTGTACTGAAGAAAGCAAATGTACTCTCTTTCACAAAAATTTAAAAATTATGGAAAAAAAATCTTCTAGTCTTCGAATTAAAATTTATTTAATCAGAAGCAAAAGTTGGAAAAATTTCACAAAAATAAAAGTGTAAAAATGCAAAATAGCCATATAATCACTAAAGAAGTAAAATGCACCTAACAAATTTGAATTATTCAATTGCATCATGGAATTAAAACCGATAGACATCTTAGAAATAAAAACGATCATCTGATCAATTTGAAAAAATACCCTGTGATATTAAAATTAAAAAAACTGATTTCAAAGAACAAAACAGTCACTTTATTCAGGATAAACCAGGTATGTTATAGAATACTCAAAATATAACGAGAAATATCATAACTAGAAATTCAATAAGTGATCCGAATGATCCTAGTGATTGATCATTTCCTGGTTCTACTTTTCAGTATCTCCAAGTTTTTGTTATATTTACGAAGGAGACGGTGAATGTGAACCATTTGAACGAGATGGTCATAGTAAAGATTGTAATATTATTAGTACGTCAACATCTCCTTCACAGTATTACCCAGCATTCGTTTATGCTTATTCTACGATACTGCAGAAGAATTGCTCATTGCAGTTGCCTTCTACCACTCCTCTAACTACAGTAAGTACTTCTGTATATCTCTTTTAAAAGGTTAACAATTTTATGAAATGCTAATAATGACTAGCATCATCCAGGATAGCCAATCATTACGATTCGATCGACCTTATAGCAATGATTGACTACATTCCTTGGTATTATATTTTCAAGAGCTATATATATATTTTCGATTTGGAAGCAGACTAAAAAGCGAGTTGGAATATAGTAACTCAGAATCATTCAGTTATAGTAAGATCAAAATGTTACATTTGAGAATGAATGACCTTCAGTGTTTACAGGGCTGTAATATCCGATCATCTACTTGGGATAAATGTTCTCAGCTTGCAGAAGCAGGAGAAATCTCACTACATGCTTCATTCTCAAGTGAAATCTTTCCAACCAGCATTCTGATTGGTTTTGAGACAGTTCTTCCAACTGAATCAAAACCCGTCTTGTCCATTATTGGAATCAATTTGCAATATGTAAACAAAACGACGATAAGTTTGGAGGGTACACAACTTTTCTTTATGTTCTTTATGTTCATTTATATTCAAATTAAAATCTCGAGAAGAAAAGAAAAATTTCCGATCCAGTTAGTAACAAACATTTATCACAGATATGCGTCTTTCTTAAAAATAATTAACATTAAACTATTCATCCTTTTCTAAACTTTTAAGACTTTATGATAGATATATTCCACTCAATTTTTATTAAAGCAAAACTTATTCTCAAATTAAGATATTTGTGTTTTTTTTCTATTATTTTATATTTTTGGTCAACCATGTCTAGTTTTGCATATAAATGATTTGTTCAGAACAAGGAATTCTGTCATGTGCTCAGAATCCTTTGGAAGTTGCAATACCATATACACTTATTGGCGGGTTATCAAATGTGAAGGCTGTTCATCTTCATGTATCAAATCCGTCTCAAATCGTTATCACTGCAATCATTCTGCGATCATTCAAGATGTTCAATTTGTTGACTCTTCAGACTTGTGCAGGTAAATATAAGTAATTTTTGCAAAAATTTTTTGGTAATCTTTGATGTACTAAAATTTCTATTTTTTCGCTCTTTCATCTTTTTGGTCTTTTTTCGCTGAAACGCAAAAACATGAGAACGGAAGAATGTTTTTGATATCAATATCAGAACTGCTAGTCATTATTAACCGTTTGATATACCAGGTCATTGTTTCCATTACAGCTGAAAACAAATACTTCGATCCAGTGGCTGGTTTCTGCGTTACAAAAGATTGCCGATCATTAAACACTAATTCATGTACCCCATTAAATATCCCAAAATCACGAGTTAGTGAAGTTTATTTCTAGATATCTTTTTGTGTTCGCAATTCTTTCAAGTATTACTAATAATTGAAATGCAGTAATTTCAAACATCTCTTGATATTTTCTCTTAGAAAATTTTTCTCATTTTTAATTAATTGCACTTCTCCATAACTCATATTTCAACATATCCACGCCAATCTCGTTTGTCTTTTACAGCATGAATGCCACGGTACAACATGCACATATATATGTGAAGCCGGATTTATGTTCCAGAATTCACAAAAAACAGCAATGGTACAATGTCTGAATGGTCATTGGATCGGAAATGTGAATTTGGTTTGCCAACCGACCCAGTGTGCGATCCCGAAAATTGAACATGCTGATGTCGATTGTCCAAACGGGACAAATTATCGAGATCGTTGTACATTTCAATGTAGAAATAATGCAATGATGATCGGTACTTTCTTCAAAATATGAAGAGATTATAGAAAATTCATCGTTCTCTAAGATAAATTTGTAATCAGTTTGAGAGTTTCGCAGATATTATAAAATTTTCAGATGATAAAAAGAAATTGATGTGGAGATTTTCCCAAAGATGAATATCATGATTTTCCGTCAATAAATTTCCGGTAATAAGCTTTTTCAGGACAAATAAATTATATCATATGCGAAGAAAATGGTTTATGGACAGTACCAGAAGCATTTTGTCAGGTATCCAGAATTTTAGAATTATCTAGTTATCTAGTACAACGCATCATTCGATGATACTGAAACAACATATCGGAAAATCACATAAACTTTTTTGTTTAATCTGCTTACTCATCATAATCCACATAATCTTACAGCGTTCTCTATTTATGATATATCATAGATTCCAGATTGTTTGCACGCATGAAGGGTTATTGGCATTTAATATTTCATATGATTCAATCAACTGCAAAATAAAACGTATTCACGATACGCAGGTTTCTTATCCAGTATCTACCATATGCAAAGTAAATTGTCGTCAACATCATCGTGCATCACACATGCAATCACTACATACTAAGTAATATTTGACTTAGAATCCTTTATGGAATTTTCTTCATCTGTATCGATAGTATTTCTTTTTTAATTGATGGAATAAGTATACTTCTTATTGGTATCAGAAATTTTCGCTTGATGGAATAATTTAAAGTAAGCTGAGAATTTGGTTTATGGTAATGAAAGATAACGGGGTAACTTCTGTTATCATCGTTGATGAAGATGACGAAAAATAGTTTTCTAAACCAGACATTTGTTTGTCATATTATTGATTTTGATAAAAAAAAAACTTGCTAATTTTCTCTGCAGGATTCGTTTGGTTTGTTCGGATGACGGTATTTGGATCGGTCCAACCTGTATACCAATTACATGTCCCTCACCGAAAATCATATACATCGGGTCGTATAATTGTACAAATGGTTTCGAAATTGGTTCCAGGTGTCAGATCCAATGTCCTGGAACGGCTCAGGTTCATAAATTTTATCTTGTTTGCTAATTCGTATTTTTCAAATTCTGTGATGCCAGTCAGAATTAGTGATAGTATAATTAATGACATCGAAAGAATTTTTAGAGATCGGAGTAATATTTGAAATTCATAGGAATTCCAAAATACGAATTTATTTTTTGCGATTCTATTTTGCAGCGGAGGTACTCGGTATGCAAAAAGGATGGTGCCTGGTCAAATCGCTTCCAATGTCCTTCACCACGGACAATTTGTCTTTCACCACCAAGCATGAGAAATGTCCAGTTTACATGTCCGAGAAGATTAACTCCTGGTAAAATTTCTGCTGACGAATTTCAGTAATTATGTAATAAGCTTTCCTTCAGTAATAGTTACATTATTTACGATTTCTTATTTTATTAAGAATATCAATAAATTAAGTAAAGAAGCAAAATGGGAAATCTTAACAATTTATATCATAAATTTTCTGGATTTTAAAGATTATATTCGGCGTTACGGCCAATTATTAAATGGCGTATTTCATTCCTAATTTCTAGAAGAATTGGTTATTCATATGTTTGAAATACTGATTATAATTATAATTATAGGTACTATGTGTGCAGTACAATGTCGTAAAAAAGGTTATGATGCAGTGTTAGAGGACATACAAACTTTGCCAAGCGACGAAAAGTTGTTGGTACTTCGTACGGTACATAATGTATCATGCACAATTTCGTCAACATTTTATCCTCAACTGGAATCTTTGAGCTGTGTG
Organism: Onchocerca lupi; assembly: GCA_028564675.1. Classification (NCBI taxonomy): domain Eukaryota; kingdom Metazoa; phylum Nematoda; class Chromadorea; order Rhabditida; family Onchocercidae; genus Onchocerca; species Onchocerca lupi. The sequence goes on along the minus strand of JAOVVO010000099.1, from coordinate 14,091 downwards.
CGTTCTTGTAATAAGGTATGTCTTCTTTTCACCAATTTATCCAGACATTTAATTTATAAATTACTATTTGCAAAATTACTATTTCCATAAATTACTATTAACTGATTCCATTTAATCTGATTTTTAAACAAGAAAATAAGTTTAATTTGATTTGCAAACAAAGCATGTAGGATTCTTAGAATTGTTAGATGTTTCTGAAATCAGTTAAATGAATAAGCAGTCTAACGGTTAGAAAAAGATGCTCGTTACCTTGATATCATTCATTGCGAGAGTTGTGCTTTATAGCAAGGATCTAGAAATAATGAATTAGTGAAATAGATTTGATACATCTTTCTAAATTATAAAATTCTTGGGAAAATTTAATCTTTTTTCGGTAGCAGTTGATAATATTGTTCTTTTAATAGAAATTCATGGGTGATGGCTGGTGTGATTTTCAAAATAACCGCGGTTATTGTGGTTGGGATGGTGGTGACTGCTGCGCGAGTACAGTACGTGGTGGACGTGTTCGTTTGATGTTTCCTTCCTTATGCACTTCGATTTTGTGCCAATGTATCGATCCATTTGCTGCCGAAAATATGGCAACTGGTAGTGGTATCCGTAGTTCCAGCAAGTATTCTTTTAGTTATATATTTCGCTTTATTATATTAGATTGTACTTATTAGTCGGTTTAAAAGGAAAGATTAAAACTTTTTTGGAATGGAGGAAGCAAAAATTTGCAAATAAGAGGGAATGAAAATGAGAGAGAATTTTGGAAAATATTTTAGATTTGAATATTTCGAAAAATTCTCTCAATCCGTGAGAGATTAACTTCTTGGTTTCAGATTTTAGGCCTTTATTTTAAATTTGATTTTGGTTTCAATAGCATTATTTTTGGAATAAATTAATTAGGAGACGAAAAGTATCATTAAATTTAAGATTGCTGTTTCTTATACATATTTCAGCGTCTTACGTGAGCGTAAAAGCATAATAAAACGTACAATTCGACAGCGTCATTCCATCACTGATCCAATATTGTATCCAGTTATGGATGCTTCTCCGGATACATTCACTTCGTTAGCTGATGCAACTTTTCTGTCACGGAATGACATAAATCTGGATCGAATTCGAGATTTAGGTCAACATCAACAACGTGATAATAAACCAAAAAGTATATCATCAAAAAATATCAGAGATTGGGAGGCAATTAAGCAATCTGTGAAAAATGCCTTGACAGTATACCAGCAGCAATTCAACGACAAAGTTTGATAGTGTCGAAATTTAATTACGAGATTGTCAATCAATATGATTTATCAGGCCTCGGGCCTTGCATTACAAAATTATGCTGCCCTAAAACTTTATTCCATTACTTGTGAGAAAATAAACTCTCTAAATATATCAATATCACATTTGCCAACAAATAAAACATTCCGCGGATCGATGGATGATGAAAGAAAAAAAAAAAAAAAAAAAAAAAAAAAAAAAAAAAAACGCAAATAACGAATAGAATGTTGAAGGAAATGATCTCAGAAATAAAAAATAGAACTTTGGAAGTTATCATAAAATACATAAACATATAAGTATAAAAACAAATCATTATATACAAAATATATATGCGTAGACCTATATGAAAATTAACCAGATTTGATTTTTCAAGATAGTCGCCATAAAAGTCTATTCTAGGAATAATTCCCAGTTAAAATTGTCAGCCAAATAGGCGTATTAAGTTAAATATGCTTATTGCAACCATAAAATCATATTGAATTAAATATAAATAATTGATACTGTTAACATTATATTCTCTTTTGTATATGAATAAATGTCAAAATATCAAAAATGAAACATGGAATTCGAAAGAAAATTTAGTCTTGGAAATATCTCCGAATGAGTATGGTAAAATTGTAAGTGACAGCAAAGTATGCACCAAGATACATGGATGAAGCTTTTGGATTTCATATAACGGCGTTAATTTAGCTAAAGTTTTCATTTTCTTTTTTCACATTCCATAAGCATTGTTGCATTTACAATTTACCATATTCATTCGGAGATAACATCAATACTAGCTTCTGTTTCACATTTTATGTTCTATTTTTGATGTACAAAACAGACATTTATTTTTATGCAAACGGAAATTGTAATATTAATAATATTATTTATATCTAATTATATATGAATAATTCAATACATTTTTTTTTTTTGGTTGCAATGGACATAGTTAATGCATCCGTTTTAAGATCTCTGATAGTTAAAATTTGGATGCTTGAATTTTGACATAAGTTGTGGAAAACAGAAAAATAATAGCTCATTATCTATTGAGAAAGTACACAGAGTTGAATATATAGAAACGGAGATACATCAATGCGATCAACTTTAGCAAATAATAGAATTCAATTCTTGCATTACTCATTCTCTTCCACGTGATACAAAAGGATAATGATTAGAAATGATCATTTATTCAGGCATCTTCTGAAATCTGAAACAATTTATTGTTCAATCTCCGATTACTTTAACACATGCACATCGAGATGATCCGAATATTTTTTCATATTGGATGGTCGTCAAAATTTGTTCCCGACGATAAGTTACGTTTTATCAGTCGAGGGAGTTATTATTGGGGCGGGTGATTTTGGATTTGATTTGAATCAGTTGCTTGAAATAAAAAGTACTTTTAGGATGAGTCAGACTTAACAGAAGCAAATCGATAAAGGAAGGTGGGGGTACGATGGTCGATTCGGAAAATGAGGAATCGATGGAAATCCATTCCAGTGCTGGTATCACTGATTATGAGAATGATCGACCGGGATCTTCCATGTCGACCACTTCGTCAACATTTTCTCAGAGTTTGGGAGGTCTCGATGATAATAATCTCGCTGAAATGGAGGATACTGTCCCTTCTATTATTGATGTTTGTCTCTTTTCTAAAAAGTATTTGTGCATTGAATTTTCTCTCTTTTTATCGTAATTACTTTTTTCTTTTATTTGTTAAATTTTTTTTTCGTTTTTTGTATCTTTTTTTTCACTTATTTCATCGTCTTTCTATATTTATTTTGCTGATTTGTTCACTTTCCTTATTTATTTTTTGCCTTACTAATTTCACTGTGTGGATTATTTCGTTTAAACACTCATACGATGTTACAATTTGTAGACGAGAAGTTGAGTGTAATGTTTCTAAATACAATAATATATATAGAATAATTATCGCATTTTAATTCAGTTAAAATTGAATGACTTATCTAAAGTAAGTAAAGTATAATGAAAAAATAAATACAGAATTAAGCATTTTATTTTATCGTATGAAGCTCAATAATTCACATATGGAATAACGCTATGCTTTAACTTATTTAAGATCCTTTTTTACTTAATTCTGATTGAATTAAGAGTTTACGTTATGTGAATTTCAAAGTCATATATGATACATATACGTCTTAAGATAAATTCATGCAACATCATAACAGTATATTTATGTCTTGCTAATTAGACTTATTTGAAGACTCTAAAACTTAGCTGTTAAGTAAAGATTTGGTAATTCCCATTAAGTAAACAAAATATATTAGCGAGACATAAATCTTTTAATTTTTATTAGATTTAACTCTCGTCCATGAATTTATTTGGTAAGATAAGTCTCGAAGTTAATTTGTACGTTGCAACATTGCACGTCGGGTTTTATGTATGATCACATGAAAATTCAATATTAACTTCAGGTTTTAATCCGATAAAACTTTCAGAGAAAGTTTCAAGTTAAGAGTCACTCTCTAATTGTGAATGTGTATATCTATGCCTTTATTTGATATAATGGAATAAAAAGAAACTTCCTATCAGTTTGAATTTGAACCATCTTACTTTTACAGTTTGCAAGTCAGTCAAAGCTGATGGCTAGAATACGTGATAATAAACCGAATCGGAAACTTCCATCTTGTTGGGATGATGACGATGATGATGGTATCTTGGCAAAGGATATGAACGATCCAAAAGAACAAGTGTTGACAGCAGCCGAAGATGGTGATTTGGAATTGCTCAAAGATTTAATCAGCAATAACCCTTCATTGTTGTCGGTTCGAATTTCGCTTTGGTTTTGTGACAAAAATTCTAGTACAGCTTTGATGAATGAATAATAGCATCACTGCTATAGGGCTGACTGGAAAGTGCCATGCCATTTTGCTGCTGATAAGAATTTGTGAGATTTGATGGAGACGAGAGGGGAAGAGATAAGAATAAAAAAATAATGAAGTATTATTTGGATTATGGACGAGGAAGAAGAATAAAAACTGAAATCATCCGTTTTTATAACTCCAAGCCAAGTGCAGTATTTAGTGCTGTACAATAAAAGGTTTTTATTTAGAAAAAATAGCGAGAAACTTCAGTCTGTGCCAGGAATTTCCCTCGCCATTGTTTCATCGATTTCCAGTAGAAATAAGGGAAATAATAATTAAATTGCTTATTTTCATTTTTAAATTTTAACATTAATACAGTTCTTCAATAGCAATTCTAACTGTAATTTCTTCAATAGGCTCGCGATGTGGATGGGTATACAGCATTGCATCGAGCTGCATATAGTGGACATACCGATATTGTCGATTATCTATTATCGATTGGAGCCAATCCGGAATGGAATACGAATGATGGTTGGACAGTATTACATTGCGCAGCAACATGGTCGATGTGCGAAGTTGTAGCGTTGCTGCTTCGTCATGGCGTAAATGTCAACAGTCGATCGAACGGCAGTCTTACACCATTACATCTTGCGATCACATCGAAGCAACCAGAGGATCGAGTTCTTACAACAGTTCGCTATCTTCTTGAAGCACCAGGTTTTATTTTTTTTTGCATTTTATAAATTAATTTCGGGATTTCTACGTGAATTTTGAAAAAAAAAGGCTTTCATTATGCATTCTTAATTCACAAAATTTTTATATATATAACAAATGCTACATATATTCGTATTAAGATAATCACATTAGTAGGATATTGTTAACTGTTGGATAATGAAAATTCAATTAAAAGACATTAAGCATCTATTTCACGTTTTGATTCAAGTTTGGTAGAATATTGGAACAGTTTTGTTTTTCCATATCCAAAATGATGAATAAAAGTGGTATGATCTTACATTGTACGTTTTAGCATATTATAAGAAAAATAAATGATTTATATTCAGTGAAAAAAATGTTAATTCATTCGTTGTAACTTTAAGTGATAATTTAAACTAATAACCGCGTTAATGCGTTCTACTAATATCATTGTTAAAAATACAATCAAATTAAATTAAATTAACAATTTTCATTTAAATAGCAAAGTGATTTTTTCAGGTATTGATGCTGCAGCAGTATCGAATTCTGGTGATTCACCTTTACGAATCGCAGGAAGAACATCTGCAAAAATTACTGAAATGCTGATGCGTTATTTCAGCAAACCTTAATAATTAATATCGCAATTAGCGAAGCAAGAAATCGGTTGAAATGAAATTGTTTCGCTCGAGAAAAGGAAAAAGAAATGCATCTATTTAGGTTAAAAAAGGTATCATATCTTATTTTCATTGTATTTTAGGATTTCCAAAGATTTTAATCAGACAATTTTATATTATTTTTCAAATTTAGTTCACTGATGATAAAAATAAATGCTTAAGGATTATAATCTTTTGTTCCTTTCGAAATGCCAAGTCTTTTATTGATCTACAGCTGACAATAACGCATTTATTATCCGCATAGTTCGTGCATTCCGGTATTCTGTAAAGCAGTCTTATAAAAACACTGAGAATAATTTGGCAAATAATGATTAATAAGATACAAGACGATTTATGCAAATTTAATCTTATGTTGTTGCGCCGATAACTGCTGGATATCAATCAATTTTTGGGCGATATTTGATCATTGAGAATTCTGCAAATAAGTCTGATATGATATATCTCTGAATGATGATGCAACAGTTTTTCGAACGAGTCTTACATTGTTATCATATAATCTTGTTTAGTTTACAAATTGGTTTGGCCATCGATAAAGCTTATCTCTATTACGAGAAGATATGAGAGAAGTGGATCATCGTTATGTTTTTCTCATTTCTTATCTTATTTATGTTATATAATTTTATTTACTAAATTTCCATATTTTGCTTTAAGATTTTTTTCATTTTTTAATTAGAAGCATTTGTAATCGCTATTGTAATCCAAATCAGTTGTATTAGTGAGATCAAATCTATTTCGATACTATTTGCTTAATTACTTATTTGTATTATAGTCCAGTCTTTATTGCCAATAAACTCCTCACACTTCTTCTAGGAAGACTTTTTCCGTGCTTTCTTTTGTCCACACTGCCATTCTATTGTTATCATTATTAAAAATAAATCATAACGAAGAGTCAATACGTCGTTTGACATTACGTGGTGGATGTTATTTCACTATTCCTTATCTTCTTATTTACTAGGAAACTGTATTTGATATATTAAATGAAAATGTAGATATTGAGCAGTGGTGAAGATACATCCATAAATAATTTTGATTATTATAATTTTTCTGTATATCACGCTTAATTATTAAAATATTATTGCATCCATTTTTGGCAAATATTTTATCTGTTTCTTGTTCCGAAGAGAAAAGATGGGAAATGTGTTTCTCTTTTTTCTCTCATTTTAATTTTTATTCTAACTAAAGATTATTTGTACGGAACAACTACATATATAGACATAAGCAAACATTGTATTTTACATTTTTTATTTCTCTTCTAACTTTCTGTTATCTGTTTCGTTTTCTTATTCATTTGGAAATAAACACTTATTTTTCTTTTGATGAATCAGTACATAATGTATTGGTAAGTACTTTTATAATATATATTGTTTCCATGAACTTTAGGTGCAATATACAAGCGATCAAATTGTCTGGATATTACGAATACTTGAAAGTTTAAGTATAAGTATGTCGGGGTCATCGTTTGATCTTTGGCTTATTATTAGCACTTAGTACAACCTGCTAATAAAATTGAAGCGAAATTTTATATTGATGAAAGTCTTAAATAAGTTAGTTCTAGAATCTTTGATGGTGATGATATACGATGAGAAGAGACTGATGTGTCAGTCATCATCATCTGAAACTTTTTGTAACTCCTTGAAGCTTTTTAATCTCATTTAGGAAGATAGGTCTTCATATTTTATTTTAAATTGTAGGTTCTTGAATCCTTAAACGGTAATTGTATGTTCAGATAAACGAGTTATATTTAGATTAACGTGACACTTAGCAGTAATATAACGATTCAACATATTTATAATTGAAATAACTTGCAAGTGTAATTTTTATTTGCTATAAAATTTCTATATCCTAAATTGGGAAGCTTTACCAAGATTTTTTATTTGAAGAGTATATCCTCAATGTTTTGGTTGTAATAAGCATTAGAAGGCATGTTACAATAAAGGGAAAAATGGTTAGGACGTTAAAAATATATTTATCGTTCGAATTACACCTCGCCTTAAATTGGTAAAGTTTTAGGTTTTCATTTATGGACCACAGCCAGTACAGAGCATATATCATCATTCACTTCAAGTCTATAATGTATGAATAAAGCCGGATAATACATCATTATAAAAGGTTTAAAATATTGAGGAGTAAACGAGCGATTTAGATAAAAACATGGAGCATTTGGAATAGCTGACAATTTCCATCACGAATAGATCGAAACAGCCAGGATTTAATGAAATAAAAATTAATTTGGTCATTTACTCCTGAAGAAGTAAGAACGGCTGAAAGTGAGGTAATACTTGGTTACCATCAACCAGGTTTCAATTATTTTCCGATCTTGATTTTTTTTTTTTGCTCATTGCTTAACTAATTGTATATATATATACATGTATATATATAAGATACTTTGCTCCAAGAAAATCAATAATGTGTAATGGATTAGATATATTAAACTTCAAATAGTAAGGGTGCTGCTCAATCATCACATGTCGCTAGAAGAGAAGAATGTAGTATTTTAACCTTCAGTTTTTTGGCTTGGATTATATATTTATCCAGTTTTAGAGTAATCTTTCAACTCTTGCCCCTCTCTGAAATAATAAAGTATAAATCAGTTCATCGAATATTTTAACGTTTTCAGAGAATCAAATTTCCAAGAGGAAATGCGTTTAAAGACGTGGGGAGCATATGAATGGGCCAATATTGGCGGTGTTGCATATACTTTACTACTAATTTTTGGTATATATTTTCTAATATTTTTCTATACATGTCCAGCAACCTATCAGCCTGATCAATGTGCTCGAGTAAATTGTTTCGGCATCTTTATCATTGTGGAATTGCTCGTCAATTTTCTTCTGTTTATCATTTATAGCAGGTAATTATTAGTATCAAATACTGATGAAATTGAAGTTTCTCAGCTTAAGCATCATATCGATAGCACGTATTGTAGAATTGAAATTATCACTCATAAATTAGAATCCTGATCTTGTAGAATTATTGTTTGTCTTGGTCTTATGCAGTTATTGTTTGTGGATCAGAATGAATCTCATAATGCTAAACTTAAACCAATTCCGTAGTATTATTTTGTAATATAAAATTGAAACTGATTTTTTTTTATTATAATTATATAAAATATGATCTTTTTTAGGCGTAACGATCCACAGCGTTGGCTTCAAAGTGTTGCAATTTTGACAACCATAAAAGGTGCTGGTAAATATTGTTTAGAATGTAATCGAATAGCACCTCTGAGGAGTCATCACTGCAAGTTGTGTAATATGTGTGTTTTGAGAAAAGATCATCATTGCTTCGTGACTGGTGCTTGCGTTGGAATTGCTAATCAGGTTAGGCAATGAAGAGAAAAAATTTGGGGACACCTAAAGAAGATTAAAAAATTATAGTGTTTCTTATTCTGTTTACCACTTAAATAGGCTTACTTAGCTCTTTACGTGTAATCTGTGGAAACGTAATTTTACATTGTTGCTTTACATTTAAAATAATATATGTTCTATGACCCATGTAGAAATACATTAATTGAACAATTTTATGAAGTTATATGCGAAATGGAACATAAAAAAGATCAAATATTATCATTACAGCCTGAATTTTATCAGCATTATTATCATTACGATTATTATCGTCAATAGTATTATGAATTTTTCATTTTCTTATAAAAGTTTACTTTCCACCAAATATACGCCCGCTATTTTGGTTTGAATTCCGTTGTTTCTTCCAGTTTTTTTTAAAAACACGAATCATTTCAGCGTTTTTTCATCGTATTTGTCCTATGGGCGAGTATTGGTGCTGCTGTAGGATCGTTTTATATTTTGATGTATTTGTTGCGACATGTGGAATCTAATATTTATCCATTTGGTTGGCTAAAACTTCTAGCACCGGTTGCTGTAATTCGGTGGATTATTTCTTACGAAATATTCTCTAATACGGCTATTTGCGTTTTATTTAGTGTTTGCACGGCCACTTCCATTGTTGCTATTATTTTTTTTGGTTCACAGGTGAGATTTCGGTTTTTCTACTCTCAATATTAGTGACTTCAATTTTTCTTTCATTTTCATGTTCATTCTTCGCATGCTTTGATATGTTGTAAAATGGATCTATGATGTCCGCTATATTTTTTGGATGTTTCATATCGTTATCATTAAGAAATAATTCAAATTTACTTTTAAATTTTTATTCATAAGGAAATTGATGATTTACAAGTTTGCATGATTTTAGATGTTTTATACGTTAAATGGTTATACGATGTATGATTATCACACATTAAGCCGAAAGATTGAGTTACATAGTGATGGTGAAACTTATTCAGAAAGGTATATGATTTGCAAAAGTAGTTTTTATTGTTGAAAACTACTTTTTTAAATCTCTCTTTTATCCTTCCAATAAATTTTTGAAGAATTTGCAAGGAGAAAGTGGAAGAGGGGGAGGGAATGCTAGGATATATTTTTTTTGAAGGATTTTAGGACAATTTTCGGTATTCAATCTTTTTGCAATCGTATGATAAGAAAAGTGAACGAATGGAGTATGATGTCAGAATTGGATTTCGAGGAAATATTTGAAGAATTTGGAACAAGATTTTCAAAAAATTTGTAAAATGGAAAAAGTGAATCTTAGATGCTGTTGCTGCAGATATTTTTCTTTCCAGGTTAAAATTGATATTTGGTCATTATTGGGCAATAAATTTCATTATCCCATTGCTTTGTTTTCCGAATCAGTTAACCGCGGATGTTGCTCGAAATTTATTTTCGTCTTATTCAAAAGAAATGTGATAATTTTCAAAAGATATGTGATAACTTTCGGATTAAATTTCTATTTGAGCTTATAATATACATTCATAAATCCCTGACTCATGGCTATCTCGTTCTCAGTATTATTTTTTCAATTTATTCAATCTGGTTTTCTATTTATTATTGTTATAAGCTAATAATAATTCGTCTTGATATGGTCGTGGCTTATTTATGCCATCATTTATTATCTTAACTAGGATTCTTGACCGAATCTTTGTTTTATCTCACAAAATATTAACATGTTTCCGCTATAGATAAATAATATATTCCCCGTAACTTAATTCAGGAGCTTTTCTTTTTTTTTTTTTTTTTTTTTTTGAAGTTTAGCCTGTCTTAATATTTAATACTTCAAAAGGGAATTTTGAATACGTTAATCAGAATACTCGAACTTTCTTACAACAAACAGATAACTTCATTTTCGGGGAATCTCCATCTCTATTTCAAATAAAAAGCTGGGAAAACCAATCGCAATTAGATCTCGAAATTCGGCTCGATGATGACACATAGGACTGACCGCTAGTGCAATCAACAATTGTAATAATTAATCCGTAGTTTTTGTTACTTCAATTTATTCCATACTTAGTAATGTTTTTTATTATTTTCACGTGTTTTTTACTGTTTTTATAGTCAGATGGATTGATTTATTATGTAATATTTGTCAGTTTGTCATTATCTTTTTAATTTTCTCGCAATCAGTTTTATCAATTTGCAGTGATATTTACCAATTTATTGCAATATATAAATTTGTTTACACAGCAATTAATTTCTCGTACTATTTAAATATCTGAAAGATGTTGATATAAAGTTCACTGTATTCATGAGTTCATATTTGCAAAAAAAAAAAATAGTGGGATAAAGTGAAACTCTAATTAGCGACACTTGCTGCTTTCAATTTTATGTGAGGTATTTTTGATGAGCAAAACAAAGATTTCTCTCAGTAATGACTTTGGACCGCTCATTCGTTATTAGAAAGGTAAACTTTTTCAGTGTTTACAATGTTTCTTACAATTGATTGTGTCTAGGGAAACAAACTATGTTAAGCAAATGCTACAATTTTTCACAATAATTACTAAAATCATTAAAATAAAAATTTCCGACAACAAATTTATATGAAGATTATATATCACAATCTTCGCATATGTTGCATGAAGGAAAGTTCTAGAGTGATTTGAGATACTTTGCTAATGTTTCCGCGTCGTATCTTCCATCAGTACGCAAATACTTCTAGAAAATTTGATTATTAAGGTGGAAGCATAGGGACGATGATTAGGATATGATTATTACTGTTTTTTGAATATCCTTAAAATAAAAGAAATAAAGAATGGCCACTTAATGGAATTTCAAGATGAGGAAGCGAATGTAAATGAAAATAATTTATATAAGGATTGAGAAGTTCAGTGCGCCTAATATAACTATACCCGAATGAGAAGTTTTTTTAAATGATGATAATTGCATAAAATCAGTAGCCATTGCTTAACCATTTTTTTTTTCTGCTCTTTAAATTAATCTAATCATCAACATTCTCAAGATTGTCGTACAAGTATTGATAATTCTAATCAGTGAACAAATTTTTATGTTCATATACCTCCGTGTCCCACAGGAAACCAATGATTACTTCATTATTCCTTTCATCAAGTTCCACATGTGATGAAAGGAATGGTGAAAAGCGAAAAAATGGAATGGATTGATCATGAGCCCAAGAACGTGCACGCGTCACGCATGGTCCATTGGAAGCAGTAATCTGTAATATGAGTACATTATTAGTTATATCGAGAGATAAATAACTATTGGATGATGCTCTGTTTATAACATTACATTTCGAAGATTGCATTGTTAAATTAATGAATTTTTTCTTTTGTTATCTACTGTTTCTTCAATTAATATTCACTATATCTCTTGACTGATCTTTGAATGTTGACATAGCAATCCACCTAGAATTTAAGTTCATCTAGATGACAGATATGATATTATCGAATACTCTCCGCAGTTCATTATTTCTGGAATGTTCCGACATTGAAAGGACCGAGAACATGCCTTGGTTATCGGAATTTCGTTGTAAAATAATAAAATTTGCTAAAATATCTGACAAACAATCTTGGACTTAACAATGTTTTGTCTCGCGTATTTCCATTATGTAAAAATGAAATTTGAGGCTTAAGAACCAGTTCCAGATAAACTTTCGATGTTCAAAATTTCGTTAAGGAAATAGTCGGTTCATTATTAAAGGGGGCAGATAGAGCTGCAATACGATCATTTCTCTTTTATAAATTAATTGCATCAGAGCATAAACAAATGAGCTCAATCAGTTCTCCATAATATTCTTCTCCATTACACTGTGGGCTATTCTTATGAATATTGTAAGGACACACAGAAATAGAAATATGGAAATATTGCCTATATTTTTTAATCTATTCCAGAATAGGATTACGATTGGATTGTAAAATTTAAATTTGAGTAAAATAATTTAACTTATGCAGAAATATTTGGGCAAATAAATACTTGTCCTATAATTAGACTGATAAATAAAGTAATTTTACTTTATAAGAACATTTGATACAAAAAGAAACCACGAAATAAAAAGACAACGAAAAAGTTACTTATATCTACAAGAAAACTTATACAAAAGAAATATTTTATAAGAAAGCTCGATAAAATTTTACCAAAGTAATTCATAAAACTGATTCTACAAAAAAGATGCAGGTAAACTAACCTGTTCTACAAGAAGATTTTTCAAATTCATCAAATTCTGAAACATACAAACGCCTTCGGCAAAATCTCCAGGCAAGTTAAAATTCCATTTCATGCTTCCTAATTCTTCAGGAGGCGCTTGACCAGTTCCCAATGACAAAATACAGCCAATGTGCACAGTTTCTTTTTTCTGAAAACTTTGAAGTTTTTATTTTAAATATGGAAAGAGTTCCGCTTGAAATGAATATACCCTTAATAGGACTATTCAATAACTCAATTCAAAAATATACTGGACAGATGATTATTCAGGTAATTTTTTCGAACTTCTTCGATAAAAAAAGGGTGATGAAAAACTAGCGATTTCTAGCTTTTAAACTTCAAATAAATATCCGATTTCAAAATCTATGTTTCCCTTTCGCGATATTCTTTGCATTAGTTTCATAATCAACTAAATGATGACTCTATTAACAACTGCCATATTTCCCTTCCGAAATTGAAAACAATTCAACGAATAACTTGCCGCTTTTAAACAGGCAGCATTATAAGTATGTATGTTTGACAGAAGATCAAGCGTTGGATTATTTGACATTAATCCGCCATCAACAAAATTATCTTTTGGTGTGAAGAACGTTGGAGCAGCACTAAAAAATATATCCGCTGATTAGCTACCATTTTTCAAAGCCGTTAATTATTTAACTCCTAGATTTTTCAAAACCATTAATTATCTAACTCCTTCCTTCTCCACATCCGTTAATTGCAGTTAATGTATTAACGAATAATATAGAGATATAATTGAAGAGCATACTATTTAATGAATACAAAATGATACTATGTATCAGACTATTCACATCTACTACATAATTTAAATCACTATGCTATTTTAATACTAATGTCAAAACAATCTATATTTTTTCCATCGAGGAATTCTCTTCTACTGAATTCAAAGTTACCAAGGGAAATTTTTTCTAGTAATTTCTATCACTTTTAGTTAATAAATATATTATAATTAACAAGAGTATTGATAACTTAAAATTTAGATGTTCAAACAATATGAAAAAATTCTCTAATAGCCAGAAATTTTTAGTCTATCAAAAACATTGTTTTTTAATACCAGATGCATCATGGCTCATATTCGAAGTATTTCGGGAGGTCTGCTTTTATCTTCTAATAGAAAACGCTCAAGGCATTATATAT